>JBAMBO010000426.1:0-39593 GCA_037044535.1 Lordiphosa magnipectinata
GTGTTTGAAGTAATTTACGTTTTCATTTCCTTTTGGTTTTCTTTTATTTGATTTTTCTTTATAACCTAGAATAAAAGTATGAAGAAGTAAGAGAAGATTTTTAACGCCATTTTGATCCAAAGTGAAGTCCTAAAGTAATGGTTCTGTGAAACAGAGAAAATAATACGAAACGAAAAGAAATGAAAACATACAAGCAGGTAGAAATGCATATATCTAATTTAACTTTTAGTTACAGAATTCTTCGCCGGGAGATCGATCTTTCGTCGCTGGAAATTTGAGTGAGTGTTGTAGGCCAAATTAATTTTTTTCACATATATATATACAAAAAGTGAGATATGCATTTATACACCTTTGGTCTGATTAATATTGAGTTTTGTTCCTTTTTTTTGATTGAAAGTTTACCGAGTAAAAATCAATCTTCCGTTTTCTTAAATTTTTCTTAAATTTCTAAAAGAAAGATTTGAATATTTAAAAATCAAAGAAAAATCAATGGTACAGTGAACCCCCTTTATGAAAGCAAGAACTGAATCGAGTTTGAAATTAAATTAAATCGAAATTAAATTAAAGTAAACTTAAAATAAATTAAAATTTTTGATTTAAAATAAATTAAATGAAGTAAGCTTAAAAGTAAACTAAAGTAAATTGAAAAGAAAGAAATTAAATACTACTTTATAAAATCAATTGAATTAATTTAAACTAAATTTATATATACTTACTTATCTAAAACGTTAATCCAAATTTACCATTGTTCCTTATTAGGATTTCGTCCTCTATTTTTATATTATCTTATTATCATAGCTCGCAAATAAGTGTTGACACTTTTTTCCATGCGTTCAGTCTCACTTAAAAACAGAAACATTCAAAACACACACGCTCTGTCACTGAGCAGAGCACTTTTCTGCTCTGCTCTTGTGTTTTCTGTTTCGTTAGTTCGCTTGAGCAAAACCAACGAGTCTGTCTGCCAATAACAACTGAGAGAGACACTTTTGAGCGAGAGCTCACCAAACAACTGTCTGCAAATGAGCAGAACACTAAAAGTGTCAGCAAAAAGTGTTATTTGTGTGTATTGTGGTAGGCCAACTTGTTGTGTTTGTTTTGTTTGGCGGTGGGGTTGTGTATGTGCAATGTTCATATACATAGATATTATATGTACATATGTACAAAATTAATTAATTATTAAAATTTAAAAATATTATTTAATTAAATGCGTTATAAGCTAGTTTATTTATGATTATTATTTATTAAGAATAAAGCTAAATAACTAACAAAAAATTTATTTTTACCGCACTTGGAGTGCTGCGGTTTTCATTTAAATTCATTTCATTTTATATTGATAGGTTAATAATAATAATTATTTTTTCCATAATTAATTAATAATAATTATATTTCCAAATGACGCTGATTATATTTACAAAGATCGTTGACTGAGAAACACACACACAGGCGCCACACACACATTTAAAGAAGACACTTTTTACGCGTGCTCTCGGCAAAACGGTCAGTGAAAGACACGAGCAAAACAGAAACGAAAAAAGCGGTCTTTGGTTGAGAGAAACAGATATTGAGCAAAACAGAATTGAAAGTGTCTTCTAGCAACCGCTGTTCGTTGTGTCTGTAACAGAACAGTTTTACACAGACACGCTGATAGTGTTAACAGTTTTTTGCGAGCTCTGCTTATTATATATCTTACTCCGAAATGGAATCCTTTTGTAGCCTCAAATATTATTATCCTGAATTAAAGTTTATAATGAATCTGAACTAAATGGAGTATGAACTCAAGCTAACGTTCTCGCCGTCGTAGGGTATTTTTCTAAGGGATCACCCAGATGTATTCTGAGTCCGGTGATCTAAGGTAGAGTGGGCAACATGCGACCACGATTCCACCTGTGGCTTCGCACACCAAAACTCTCTCTCTCTCTCTCTCCTTTCTTCTTACCTCTCTCTCTCTCACTCTTTTGTAGGTGATCCGAATTAGTCTGTTTTCTACCGATCTTAACTTCTCTAGCATTTCATTTTGTCGCAGCACGTTATTATTCTAATCATATTTATGTAACAATTAGACATATTGGTATCAGCGAGACCTCCACCCCCAAAGCCGACGAGCTAGAGCCGGATATCATGACGTGCAACTGCTCGATACCTTTGTCTGTGCATAATTGAATATTGGTTATACGCTACACAATTGTAAGCTTCAAATAACTGTGTTTGTGTGTATGTCTTTTCCTTTCTGGTGCAGCGCAGTTCTATCACTTCAGTTCCACAATTCACTACTCGTAAAATTCACTAGTCTTTCACGTATCTGCGTTGACGTCGACGTCGGCAGAGCTCAATTCTGTGTATATTTGTTGTTGCAACTTTACTCACAAACAAGAAAGAAAGTCGGTCATGCCCGACTATAACATACTCTGTACCCTTAACGCCGCAGCTCGCATTTGCTCACGAGTTATACGCGCTCATCTCTAAGTTTCACTCTCTCTTTCTCTTTCTCTCTCTCTCTGTCACTAAGATTGCCGTTCAATAGAATGCTGTGGTAATGGGTGGGTGGTGAGGGGTGTTTACTGGCCGTTTTTTGCTCATAACTTGAGTATCGTTCATCCGATCTTTATCATTCCTTCAGCAAATCGATAAATAATTTTATTTTCAAGGTATCTCTAGAAGGTACGAACGATCTATCTTCAAAACTGTAGGAGATATGACGTTTTTTTGACCTTTCCAAAATTTTAAAACATTTGTCGATGTATGTTCTCTTGGACAATTGTTGGAGGAATCTATAACTTCATTTACAGATTTTATATTGATATTTGTTTATTGCTTTTTATTGCTTTCATAAACTTCGCTTCTTCGCAATCAGACGTCGATTCATTCAAAGTTGAATTTTGAAAACTCTCATTAAGAATTTCTTTTAGGCGCTTCAGCATGTCTGCAATGTGCTGCTTTGCAACTTTTTTTGGTTAGAAGTTTACAAAGCTTGAAATCTCGGGTCTAGTAACACTGCAGCCAATATTGGTACTGAGCTCATAATAGAAAAGCGTTTATCGAGGCACTTAGACAATGGCTTGCTAAAGATATTAGAACAATTGCTCGACATAAAAACCAAGCGTAATAAAAATCACTTGGTAATAATTGTGCGTCCTGCAGCTTTAAAGAAGTTTTATAAATTGGCTGCAGCAAATTACATACATTTTGAACTACGTTCCATTCAGATGTTTTTGGGTGGAGCTCTTTTAAAGAACTCTGAATGCAAAAATCTTTAAGAGTTAGTAATCGTTCGCACATTTTGTAGGTTGAGTTCCATCAAATCACACAGTCTATCGCTGGTTTTTTCAATTTTTCTATATGAAATAGATTTAACTCTGCTAATGTCAAACTGAACTTCCTTAAAAAAATCGTTAACTACTAAATTAAGAGTCGTGGTCGGCATGGCGTATCAGTTGTATGTGTGGCTGCTGGTGCTGGTGGTTGTGGGTTCGATCCCGCCTCGGACCATCTAATAGAAAAGTTTTTTCTTTCTTTAGAAAAAAGCTTTTACACACCCGATCACCTTCACCAGCTACTGGCGCCAGCTGTGAAGTAACTAGCCATGAAAAAGCAAAATTCTCTAACAATTGCCGTTCGGATTCGGCGTTAAACTGTAGGTCCCTTTCTCTTGTGAGAAAAATTATAAGCACACACGCCAAGAGATTGAGAGAAGCTTGGCCCTGGCCCTCCTGGAGGTGCTGTTTGAGCCAATTTTACTTTTTACTTTACTAAATTAAGAGTGTGTGCAGCACAACGAACTGTAATTAAAGAGTCCTCCAGGGAATCTATTGAGTTAACTTGGTCATCGTCCAAATCGAGAAATGCTTTTGATTCAGCCTTCATCAACATTACATTCTCTAAAGTTACATTCCTTTTTCGCTAAACAGGTGTCATTTAAAAGATCTCCTGCTCGAACCATATTTGCTCCATTTTCGACGGTGATAGTATAAATCTGTGTTAACTGGCCGTTTTTTGCTCATAACTTGAGTATCGTTCATCCGATCTTCATCATTCCTTCAGCAAATCGATAATAATTTTGATTACTAGATATCTAGGTAGGTACGAACCATCTATCTACGAAATTGTGGAAGATACACGTTTTTTCCAAATTGCGGGGGCAGGAGGGGGCGTGGCAAAAATTGAAAATAAACTTGATCTGCCTGCAAGTATAAGAAATATATGTCCCATACATGTCAAACCTCTATCTCTTACCATCTGTGAGATCTCTTCGTTCATACGGACGGACGGACGGACGGACGGACAGACGGACATGGCAATATCGACTCGGTTGTTGATGCTGATCAAGAATATATATACTTTATAGGGTCGGAAACGATTCCTTCTCCCTGTTACATACTTTTGCACAAACTTAATATACTCCATGTACCTTCGGTACAGAGTATAAAAACACAAAAAAAGGCCACGCCTCGCGCTGCTCTCACAGGCAAAGACAAAATTTTTGCCAACGCCAAACTAAGAAGTTTGCATTCCCATTGAATTTGAGCAAACACTAAAACTATAATTTAGATATATATTTTACAATTTTAAAATAAGATGCTTGGACAGGCTTGGACTTTTTTCATTATTTTCCCAAAAGCAATCAATTACACAAGGCAACAAAATTAGACTTTTTCCAGTATATCGAAGGGTCGGTGGTGATTCTTGATGATTTTCGTGTGCTGAACACGAATATGTTTTCAGAAATGGTCCATCACGTCGAGATTTTTAGTTATTACCGCTTAAAGTTGCCAAAATTGCCAACTTTTACTCTTTTCAGACTCGTTTTGTGGGGAACCTATATTTATACCCTGTCCCATTAAAAATGGGAAAAGGGGATCATGAAGTTGTGCAAATGTATGTAACAGCCAGAAGGAAGCTTCTCCGACCCTATAAAGTATATATATTCTTGATCAGCATCAGCAGCCGAGTCGATATAGCCATGTCCGTCTGTCCGTCTGTCTGTCTGTCTGTCAGTCTGTATGAACGCGTCGATCTCAGAGACCATAAGAGATAAAGACACAAATTTTGTCATGCACATAGGTGTATACCGTACCCAGTTCAAGTTTGTTTCAGATTTGGAAGAGAGAGGGCTGTATACACTTACAACTGAGACGTGCCGGACTCTGATTAGATTAAGCTTATGTTTTGATCTAGCGAATGCTATGGTTTGCGTCAATGTAATAGCCCATTTCCACTGGAATCATTTCTTATCATTATCATTTCTTAAAATTTTGCCGTTTCCATAGACAAATCGTCATCTTTTTGACATTCACAATGCCACGTTGACAAGAACTGCTGAATTGTTTGACTTAAATAAAAGGCGACACTTTAAAACTCACGTGGACTTTTTGTAATACTTATCAAAAAATAGACATACCCGTCAGGAAAGCAATTACGCGAGGCGAACGCATTGTTATCGCCCTGAATTATCAGCAGAAAGCAAAATATACAACTTTTTTTTTCTACTTAATATTTTAAACAAAATTGCGCCTACTTTTTAAATTCAAATCAACAGTTTATTGGTGATAACACCAAGGCTGCAAACCTCTAAAATTTTGCAGAGGATTCGGTCCGGGGGTTCGAACCCGGTGTTAAGTCTAAGGTTCGGTTCGCGGACCGGTTCCTGGAACCCCTGAACCCAAGGTTTTGGTTCAAACCTCGGTTCGCTTGAACAAAAAATAAATAGTTCAATTTATAATATTCTTTATTTTAATAATTTAATTTAAGTTATCAAATTCATTAGCTGACATCTACAACATTTGAGAACTTCTTAGTTTAAGTTAATAAGCATTATATCTTCTAGGAGCTGTTCATCTATACTAGCTCTTAGATCAGAAAGAACAAGATACCTGAGTTGCTGGAGCAGCAAGTATAGTGAAGGCAATATTTTTAAAGTCCTCGTTTTTTTGACCTTTCCAAAATTTTAAAACATTTGTCGATGTATGTTCTCTTGGACAATTGTTGGAGGAATCTATAACTTCATTTACAGATTTTATATTGATATTTGTTTGTTGCATTTTATTGCTTTCATAAACTTCGCTTCTTCGCAATCAGACGTCGATTCATTTAAAGTTGAATTTTGAAAACTCTCATTAAGAATTTCTTTTAGGCGCTTCAGCATGGTTGGTTAGAAGTTTACAAAGCTTGAAATCTCGGGTCTAGTAACACTGCAGCCAATATTGGTACTGAGCTCATAATAGAAAAACGTTTATCGAGGCACTTAGACAATGGCTTGCTAAAGATATTAGAACAATTGCTCGACATAAAAACCAAGCGTAATAAAAATCACTTGGTAATAATTGTGCGTCCTGCAGCTTTAAAGAAGTTTTATAAATTGGCTGCAGCAAATTACATACATTTTGAACTACGTTCCATTCAGATGTTTTTGGGTGGAGCTCTTTTAAAGAACTCTGAATGCAAAAATCTTTAAGAGTTAGTAATCGTTCGCACATTTTGTAGGTTGAGTTCCATCAAATCACACAGTCTATCGCTGGTTTTTTCAATTTTTCTATATGAAATAGATTTAACTCTGCTAATGTCAAACTGAACTTCCTTAAAAAAATCGTTAACTACTAAATTAAGAGTCGTGGTCGGCATGGCGTATCAGTTGTATGTGTGGCTGCTGGTGCGGGAGGTTGTGGGTTCGATCCAGCCTCGGACCATCTAATAGAAAAGTTTTTTCTTTCTTTAGAAAAAAGCTTTTACACACCCGATCACCTTCACCAGCTACTGGCGCCAGCTGTGAAGTAACTAGCCATGAAAAAGCAAAATTCTCTAACAATTGCCGTTCGGATTCGGCGTTAAACTGTAGGTCCCTTTCTCTTGTGAGAAAAATTATAAGCACACACGCCAAGAGATTGAGAGAAGCTTGGCCCTGGCCCTCCTGGAGGTGCTGTTTGAGCCAATTTTACTTTTTACTTTACTAAATTAAGAGTGTGTGCAGCACAACGAACTGTAATTAAAGAGTCCTCCAGGGAATCTATTGAGTTAACTTGGTCATCGTCCAAATCGAGAAATGCTTTTGATTCAGCCTTCATCAACATTACATTCTCTAAAGTTACATTCCTTTTTCGCTAAACAGGTGTCATTTCAAAGATCTCCTGCTCCAACCATATTTGCTCCATTTTCGACGGTGATAGTATAAATCTGTGTTAACTGGCCGTTTTTTGCTCAAAACTTGAGTATCGTTCATCCGATCTTCATCATTCCTTCAGCAAATCGATAATAATTTTGATTACTAGATATCTAGGTAGGTACGAACCATCTATCTACGAAATTGTGGAAGATACACGTTTTTTCCAAATTGCGGGGCGGGAGGGGCCGTGGCGAAAATTGAAAATAAACTTGATCTGCCTGCAAGTATAAGAAATAAATGTCCCATACATGTCAAACCTCTATCTCTTACCATCTCTGAGATTTGTGCGTTCATACAGACTGTTGATGCTGATCAGGAATATATTTACTTTATAAGGTCGGAAACGATTCCTTCTCCCTGTTAAATACTTTTGCACAAACTTAATATACTCTGTTCCTTTGGTAAAGAGTATAAAAATCAGAACTTTTTTGAGTGGTGCAATAATGTCAAATAAATAAAAAACATAAAAATATTAATATTTTAGTATTTAATTTTGTTTTAGTCTTCATCACTATCTTTGTTGATAATGGTACATTCACCAGTTGTTTTAAAAATATTTGTCAGCATATATTACCAATCTTTGGGTTGAATGCAGTATCCAGATCAATTGTTACGGCAAATACAACAGAAATAACCAAATCGATATTAAAAGTAGGCGACGATAAATTGCTGATCACTTGCAATGGAACATATATCCGCCATCAAAAAAGTACCAATAGCAGCTACCAAAAGAAATCATACTCAGTTCAGTAGAAAGTTCCCTTGTGCAAGCCATTTACAATTTGCACTACCAATGATTAAATAAAGCAGTTACTACATGATCGGAACGGACTTCAAAAACTGCTTTAAGGGCTGTTCTCAGAAGCGCGGAAAATTAAGCTCGCTAAATTGCACTTAATAAATTTAGCATCCCCATAAATTATTAGTGAGCCCATATATAAGCCAAAGAGACTAATTACAGAAACAGCCACACTGGTGGTCAGCTGTTTTGTTTTGTTTACGTCGGGTATCCAGCACCGCGGAAACTAAAAATTCCTGGCAAACTTCATATAAAAAAAACTTTGCCTGGAATTTTTAGTTTACCTTTTCGTTGCTTGAGTATCCAGCAACATGAACGAAACCCACAGTTTCTTATCGATAGTTGGCCTATCGATAGCGCGTGTGGATCGAAAGAACAGCTGATACACAGCTCAGGAATATATTGGTTACAATTATTTTGGACGTGATGAGCGAGAATTTGGGGGGAATGCTTTTATGATTTTGTTATGAGCAGTCATCTTGCTGGGGAACCAGCAGTGTGCAAAGATTGGTAGGGGATGGTGCCAAGCGGACACTCATGCCAAATTGCTGAGGCAGCCCGAGAGATGGCCTCCATGGACACAAAGGCAAGTCTATGGGAGTGGGCCACCAGTCGGTCATGATACATAATAATAACCAAACAAACAAACAAACCTGCTGGTGTGCATATTAATTTGGGGCGCATAATGGCAAAGCGTCCAAATCGCGGTATATAGTTGTATCCCCCTCATACCAGGAACCTCACATAGAAGATTCTAGGTTCTTGAGGGTAGTGGAGCATGCCGTACCCCATAAAGGGATCCCCCAGATCCACCACTACGAAGCTTGAGAAGCCAATTGAGCTTAAATGTTATAGCTGCAACCGTAGCTACTACCCGAGACACATAGACTGGTCAAGAGGCGGTCCAGGGATACGCCAAGGATACCGCGGTATCCTTTTGATGCTAGGAATCGCACTCGAGCAACTTTTCAGGATCTCACAGCGATCATATTGACTCTTTGAACGATTAACGGCTATGTTCCAGCGGTTCGGCCATAGACCAAAGCCAAGGTACTGATCCGGCCACGGAGTTGGCAAAGTCCTTAATATTAATGCAAATGTATTTAGGCAATCTTGTATCCGACCATGAAAGACTTTATTTGATTGGCGGCCAACCGAGATGTCATACTACATTGGAGATTGGAACGACATTGTGCGCCACCCGGGCCACACTGCAAAGTGTCATTCTTAGCCATCGGCTTATCATCCCCTAGTATAAAGTAGCACCTACTTCCTCTGGAAATTATATATTTTTTTCTAAAATTAATTTAAATTCAAATAATTAAGTGCTTAACAGCTGACTGATCAGAGAGACCATGCACCTTTTTGGTGGATGGTCACCCTTTTTTAGTTATGTTCCACACACACAAGAAATAACTAGCAAATTCCTGGCAGGAATTTTCGGCAGTGCTGGATACAGGCCTTTACAAAAAAAATTGAAAGTGTTTTTTTTTTGCCAAAAATAGTTTAATTAAGCTGCGCAACAGGAACACAGATATGTATGTTGATGGTGGTAGCGGCATCAAATTCCGGTTCAAGGCGAGGAGCGAGGATCAAATTATTGCCCGTTTGAGACAGACTTGGAGCAGGTGCAGATCAAGGAGGAGGCGTATAAGTCAATTTTACAGATATTGGGAGATGATATGCGTCGTGCTATCGTCTTAAGCATGCCGTCAACAAGGCTGATCTGTTTGAGATGTCGGGCATAATCCAGGACTACTACGTGAAGGATTATTTGGAAGTCTGCCGTTCGCTATTGTAATCATTTGGAGAAGTTTGTACAAGAGATTGGTTCATCGGCCTACAGTGTGGGTCAGTTGAAGCAGTTTGTAGATCACATAGTGCTTCATGCGGCCCTGACGAATTGGTATCCACCGAGTGCGGACGCTTGCGTCCGTTGGCATAGGAGACGATTTTAGGGGTATGACACTCCAGTACGAACTTCGTAATTTTCTTGGGCTGATTTGGGGCCTTAGCTTATAGGTTCCTCGCTATTGAATCTCTCGGTGCGTTTCTTTTTGGTTTCATGTTTCCCCTGCATTGTCGATTTTGACGTCAAAATATTGAGCTGCTCATATTTTCACAAGGGCATCAGCCGTTCATTCAAACCACTCACGACCCACACCGCTATCGATATGTCAACTATCGATAGGCCAATTGTCTATTTATTTAGCGCGTCTCAGAATACAGAAACTAAATTCAGGCGCGGAAAGTTTCCGCCACTGTTTTTTTGTATGGAGTGCGTCATAAAAATTTATTTTCCGCGCTTCTCAGAACAGGCCTTTAGCCAGGAGATATAATTGTTGTTGATCGAGGGATTAAAGATGCTGTTGCGGATCTTGAAGAAAAAGGCTAGAAAGTCCTAATGCCAGCTCCGAATGGAAAAAGAAATCAGCTGCCGACCTTGGAAGAAAATCAATCCCGGATCGTCTCCAAAATTAAGTGGGCAGTTGAAGCTTTGCACGGAATTTTAAAACAAAAGTACCAGCTTCTTGGTGGAAAGTTGACAATAAAATGCTGCCAAAATATAAATCCTGTGCAAGAAAGCATCTAAACAATCGTTTTGGAAAGCGACTATCGTGATCGAGACTTGTCTTAAAACAATTTAAGCAAAAAATGAATGAAGGTAATCCGCTGGCGGAAAAAGTGTTAAAGGAAGGTTTAATTAGAAAAAAGATTAAATTCTCTAATATTAATAGTACTGATGTACTAGACTTCCCCGAATTCTCTGAAAGTGAGCCTAAATTTTTTTCGGTTCATATCAGTTTATTTAGCGGAGTCGCAGAATACAGATAATAGCATTAATATGGAGTACTTTAAAGAGAGACATAGTATATTGCGAATACACATCAAATCGAGGCAGATTCATAGAAAAACATATCACATTTTTACATTCACAAATATATTTTAAACAGGTGAATGTACTATTATCATTATAGTGATGAAGATTAAAACAAAATTGAATACTAAAATATTTATATTTTTAAGTTTTTAATTTATTTGACCTTGTTGGACCACTCTAAAAATTCTGATTTTTTTGCATTACTTAGGCCCAATTTCTCAAAAGTTGCGGTTAGGTACCGGCCGGTCAAATTTGCCGGCCGGAATTACCAGAGGTTAAGTCTTTTGGTTTTCTCAACGAGACTTACCGGCAGGTTCACCCGATAGCGATTAATTGCTATCGCTGCAAAAGTGTGACCTGACACTGTAGACGAAACAGCTGTTTGTTTTGGCATTTTTTAATGCTATTGTTGTCGCTGGTTGTTATTTTTCAAAATAGTTAAATAAAATTGCATGCGATGATGAATCTTTGTGAAACACCGAAAAGACCAAGAGCGAAGAACTTTTCTGCGGCTGAGGAACATTCGCTTGTTGATTTTTAGAGTCAAACAAATCCATTTTTGGATGCGGAGACCTGGAAGCAGAAGGCCTGGGCTTGGCGATCAGTATGCCGCGATGCCGGAGTTCATCGCCCTTGGAAAGACTTACGGGATAAGTACGAGAATTTAAAAAAACGATCGCGAAAATAATTCGCAATTAAGAAGCTGGAGACTTCTGGAACTGCGGCGGCTTTCCCAGCCCCGCTGGAGTCTTGTCTATTTCCAAAAAATTCGTGGCATGATCCTAAGCTCAGCCACAGGATTGGAAAATGTGGTTGAAAATTATGGTACGTTTTTATTTATGATATGTAAGCTTTAAAAATATTTGATTGGCTTCTTAAATTTTAGCACAAATCAATCAGTCAGTGCCTGTTTGTGATGGCACGGATAGCACGGTTTGCCGAATGAAGTCTGACTCAACAGAAGTCGCCCGCAATGATAAGGAAGAAGCCACTTGCATAAGAGCGCAGCGCCACCATAAGTTTGCTCTCTGACAACAATCCACGATTCCTGTTAACAATCCAACTCATAATAATAAATTGAATCACAACTGAAGTTAAGGTTTTACCTGTTACTTTGCTCTAATCCTAGCAAGATTTATTTGACATTCTGAGTTTGTTACCACCATGTTGGCCATTGTGGTAATACCGTTCCTGGTGCTGGCGGTGCACACGGATCAGCGGTTAGATCACTATCGGTATACCACATCGCATGAGGCAATTGGTGGTGCCATTGACCAGGTGGGTCTTCGATTTTGCAGACGGCGGGCAGTAAGTTTACCTGCTTTGCTTTATGCCGGCGTGGCGCTCAAAACATATGCCATGAATGCGGCGGCTGCTATTCTGCTGAACAGAAAGTTCCATATTTCCGCGCCTGTGTCTTCTTGTCTTACCGCCTGAATCTTCCATTTCCATTATTTTCCAAATTTGTTTATTTATAAACATTTTGTTTTGGCAATTGACAAAGTAAACAATACAAATTTTGGGCACAGCTGTTTGTCGATCGATAAAAATATCGATAATTCTATCGAAACTTGCCGGCAGGTTAAAATGTGACCCTATCATGAGGCAGCGGTTAACTTTGCCGCTCGGTTCTCGCCAAAGACAGCATGAGACACGCGAATTCGGCCAACCTGCCGGTAAGTTTGACTAACCGGACATTGAGAAATTGGGCCTTAGATGGTTAAAAGACACGTCAGCACGTGAAAATTCCGTGGTATTGTCAAAACTGGAAAGTGGTCATTTTAAATTTTGAATATCTTTTCCACCGTTTTTGGACCAAAGGAACAAGAGAAAAAATTTACGTTTATTTAAAATTTATTTATTAATTTTGTAACGGATATGTACGTTAAATCTTGTTAATTTTCAATCAACTGTTCATTGCGAAACTTAATATGAGACCAGGTACATATATCGATATTTAGGTTTTAGCATTGTTGCAGATTACTCGTCAACCAGTGGATCTATTGACTTGAAATTTGGGGTACTTACCCTCCTAGATAATAGCTACCATCCCTGATTCAAAATATTAAAAAATCTTCTGGGGCAGTTTTCCAAGGCTTAATCGACTATGCCTTTGAATAATGAAATCACTTTACTTTTAAAAATATATGTATGTACATTGTACATATTTGGATGTGCATAACATACACATGATTTAGGCTATTAAATGTACAAACATATGTACATATGGACATGTGGTTTTGCTTTGGGAATTCATGCAAACTCGTGTATGTGTGTATATGTATGTAACGGCAAACTATAAGCAGGTAAAATAACAAATATTTGTTATACCATTGGAGAGGGTATGTATAAAATATGTGACGTGCGAAGTGTAACGATGGAAAGGGTCTGTAAGCCTGTAGGTGACCAGCTTCTATTGATGCTTTAAATTGCTTAGCTAAAAGCACCGGGATGTTCATTTACATGAACCATTTCACAACTAATATTCTCCCTGGTATCAAAGCGCATGGCCACTTAAAGTTCGCTTTCCATTCCTTTGGTCACTGACAGAAAAACTGTTAGCGAACAAAGCCTCTTGCTGCAAGCATAAGCATTCGAACTATCCTCTTCACTCACACACACAGATGTGACGTCACGTATGTGACGACTACACCTCGAATGATTTACTTCAGTGCAAGGTGGTCCACCTTTCCTATGGTAGGTGATCTTCCTCTGTCCCAAATGTGTCCGGTGACGATGACACACCTTATGGAAGACACATCCTAGCTCATAGAAAGGAAGGACGAGTGCGGGCTGGATCGTGTTGAGGAGCTTGTCCATTGGGGACTCTGGTGGTCGACTAGCAGAAACAGTCTTGGGGGGGTTCTTTTGACGCACTTCACCAGCACACCCACACACATATTTATTGGTATCTGTGGTGAACATATTTTTCGAATGGGAAAATTGACCTACGTCGAAATATTCCCAAAACTATTTAGGTATGGGTGTTGGAGGGATGATTTATTAATTTTGGCTATAAAAAATCAATGGATGCCACCAGATTAGTACTGATTACTCGAGGAGAGTTAACCAATTGGATTTGCCAATTATAAAATTTTTGGACCACACTCTCAGCACCTCTCGTCGGCTGCTCGAAAGAAAGAGAACCATGATAGGAACCGGATTTAAAAAGTAAGCTCGTATTGGAAATATGGCGACGAAAATTTCTTACGAACGACGTAACAGTTGTCAAAATGACATAAACGCCCACTATTTCTTATGACATGTCTCTTCCTAACTCAATGGTTTGCGTCTTCATTAAAGCCAACCGTTAAAGTTTTAAAATAAACTTAATAAACTTAATACATAACTTAACTATGGAAAAAACTATAATAACGAAAAATACTTAAATGTAGATTAACTTAAAATTGCTTAATAAAATTAAATTAACGCTATACCTTCCTATAAATTGAAATATAATGAATAAAATTCCGTAAATATTGTGGGCTGAAGAATTTGTTCATTACTGAAGGTACATAAGCTTTTCCAGAACCGAATTCAGCTTTCCTCTATTTCTGTATATGTAGTATGACATTAGATATACATATCTATTAATCGAGCTTGCGTTAATACCCTGATTACATGAATGAACATTTTTACAAGCTTACAAAATGTGGGAATAAAATAAAAAGAAACACGTCGTTATACAGTGCAGTCCAGAAATATGTATGTAAGTAAATACGAGTACATCGTTGTAAATCGAATTAAAACTGTTTACCTTTATATGTGAAGTTCAACAAGTCTGCTCGGTAACTAAATCAAGTGGCTCACGTTAAGCAAATTATAACATTCTGTTCCAAGTAGTGAAGATTTCATTCAAACGGTTTCTTTTCAAATGATCTAGTAACCTTTTTACATAAATAGTCATTCAAGCTTAGTTCAAAGCGCTATCGATTATACTAAAAACTCAAGAGATTTCCAATATTTTCCTGTACGTGTCTTTGAAAACACCATTTAATTTTGTGAACCGAACCTGTTTTTTCGAAAAAGTGGTCCGGTTCGGGCTCAGGTTCGCGGAGTCCAAAATATAGAGCGCCTGGTTCATGGTCCGGTTCGTGAACCCTAAAAACCCGAACCGAACCGGTTCTCAGGGGATCGGTTACGGACCGGTTTGCAGCCTTGGATGACACTTTCTGTTTCCAGAAATTAACGAGTAGTGCCAGAGAGTAGCGAGTACTTTTTTAAAAAATACCAAATTCCATCGTGGGGAATGCCATCATTTTTAAGAAATGACCGAAATAAAGGGCAAAATGATAGCGTAAATCGTATGGAAGAAATGATATAATTTCCTTCATTTTTTGTCATTTCAAGAAATAATGCTTAATTTCTTCTGTGGAAATAGGCTTTAAGATGAGCCTTTACATGATTATGTTTATATTGACTGCACAGTGGATGGTCTATAATAATCACTACAAAACAAAAAGCAAAAATGTTAACGACTGGAGGGAAAAAACTCTTAGCTTATTTGTATGATGACTCTATATGTAAGTCGATTGTCAATTTCACACCCTACTTTTCCGCCGCTCGACTTTCGAGCTAAGAGAAAACTACTTAGAGAAATAAAACAAATTCAAATCGTTTGGCGTCCTATACAATACAAATATAGACTTACACCGGTTCAATACTTATTGCTGTAAATCCCTACAAACACATTAATATATTTGATATGGTAAGCATCTTGGAAATATGCATGGAAACTGTGCTTAGACATACTATCTTTGCATTACTCTTTCAAAAGTACATTTTGCAGTCCTGACCGTCTGGAATTATAAATATTCCAGGGACGTTAAATGTTTTAACTTTTAAAATAAAAGTTACGAAATAACACCTATTTATTTTTTTTTATATTTTATAAATTACTACCTATACTAGCTTCACTCGCATTTGAGAATGAAGATTTTTCCAAAATTTGAAAGGGACGTATTCCATATTTTTACACTCTGTACCAAAGGTACACAGAGGATGTTAATATTGTGCAAGAAGCAGCAGAAGAAGCAGCTCCCCGTGGAAGGTCGCGTTTTCAGTCTGCTCCGCAGAACCTATCAAATTAGCAGCTTATATAAAGAATCCAACTCAGAAAGCGACTCACTTGAATAACAGGAACACGGGAGAAGCCGGCAAACAAAAGCATATGAAGAAGGGCACTACTCTGGGGTTGTAAGTGCAAGATATATTTGTCAAATTTTATGCCGCCATTTGGAAAGCCAGGAAGTTGAAGAGAGCACGTAGGGGAATACCCGGATTTCTGGTGAAATCGGCCCGTTTATCTTTTTTTTTAACTAGCCGATTTTTGCTCATAACTTGAGTATCGTTATTCCGATCTTTATCATTCCTTCAGCAAATCGATAAATAATATTGATTACTAGATATCTAAGAAACATCTATCTACGAAACTGTGAAAGATACACGGGAGGGGGCGTGGCAAAAATTGAAAATAAACTGGATCTGACTGCAAGTATAAGAAATATATGTCTCATACATGTCATACCTGTATCTCTTGCCATCTCAGAGATCTGTGCGTTCATACAAACGGACAGATAGACGGACATGGCTGTATCGACTCGGCTGTTGATGCTGATCAAGAATATATATACTTTATAGGGTTGGAAATGATTCCTTCTCCCTGTTACATTCTTTTGCCTAAACTTAATATACCCTGTGTACCTTTGGTACAGAGTATAAAAAATCGCTAAATTACTTTCTGTTGATGTACTTTAAAACATAATTTACTTAAAAAATTAATAGCGTTGAGGGCCCGTTCCCCTACAAATCCGGATATGCCCTTTCTTTTGAAAAGGAAAGCAACTGCAGCTGATCAAGTCACACACAAAAACATCAACAAGGTTGCCAGACTGTAAAATTCGAAAAATAAGAATAGAAGAAGAGAAGCCAAAGTTGCCGTAAAGCTGAGCTCAGGGGAGGCGCCAAAATGTAAAATATGTACCGCACACCTACAAACTCGAAAAAAAGCGTAAACATATGAATCGATCGCTCACGCTGGAGAACCCTACGCCGATAATGACTCCATGTACGTCGATTTAAACGCCAGCGCCAGTTCAGCCCGCATTGGCTGATATTATGAATGCAATAAACCAGATGCGAAAATCTTTTGAAATTAAAATGAACAGTCTGGCATAAAAAGAAGACATCGTTGATCTAAAGCAGGGGTGCCCAAGCCTATTAAGCAAGCCACGCATTTGTTGTTACTTTGCGCTAAGGCTTAGACCGCGCGCATACGAAAAACGCGGCCATATACAAACGCGGCATTATACAAAGGTAGGTAGGTAGGTAGTTCCGGCTGGCCCTTTGTAGGGACCACACATACACCTTACGGTCCTTGGTGAGGCCGGGTGGCTTTTTCTGGGTACCATTAGAAATCCAAGAGGATGTTTGACGTTTTGGCAAATGCCAATAGTTGTTTGGGAGATCTCCTTGCCGCCTCTTCAAGAGAGGTGAGACTTGGGGAGTGCAGATGTCTTAGTCTCGTCTTAGCGATCGCTGGGCAGCTGCAGATGAGGTGTTCCAGAGTTTCGACGACTCCAGGTTCCTTACATTTCCTGCAGATGTCCGTTGTCGTGATTCCTAGCTTTTTCGCGTTAGCAGCTGCTAGGCAGTGACCAGTTAGTATGCCTATAAGCAGTCCACAGTCTCTTCTTTGGAGCTGGAGCATATATTGCGTGAGTTTTTTGTCTCTTGCCTTGCACATGATTTTTGAGATTCTGCAGCCGGTTGTGTTCTTCCACTTTTCCTCTGCTTCTTTCTCCGCTATCTCCTCCATTTTGCTGTGTAGCGTCTGTACGGAGATAGATGTGTTTAGTGTTGCTTCTAGGCTTAGTGCGGTTCCGGCTTTTGCAAGACTGTCAGCCATTTCGTTTCCATCAATGCCCCGGTGGCTAGGAATCCAGTAGATTTGCACCTTTCTAGAGATGCTGAGGGAATCTATTGCCTCCCTGCTTGCCAGAACATTTTTGGAGTTAATGGTGTGTCTCTGCATTGCTTTGATTGCCGCTTGGCTGTCAACGTATATGTTTATTTGGTTGTTTGGTGCGTATTGTTCTGCCAATTCCGCTGCTTTCCTTATTGCGAAGACCTCCGCCTGGAATATGGTGCAGTGGTCTGGCAGTTTATAGGAGAGCCTCAATTCCGGCTCATCGCAGTATACAGCGGCTCCGACTCCTGAGGCCATCTTGGAGCCGTCTGTAAATAGGTGCATTGCTTCCTGGGCCAGTCCTGTACGCCAGTCTTGTGGTCCCAGTAATGCTGATGCACCTGTGAAGTTGGTTTTTGGGATCATGTATTCCGTGCTACTGTTGATCACTCTACCCACCGTGCTGTGTCCATAGCTTTGTAGCGCCATGGTGCCTGCCGCACAAAGACGTTAGGCCGTCTTTTGTGCAAGGAGGCGTGCTTGGATGTCAAGGGGGTTGACTCCAAGGATGTGTTCGAGTGCTTTTGTTGGAGTGGACCTCAGCGCCCCCGTTATGCAGACTAATGCCTGCCGCTGGGCCTTTTCCATCAGCTTTAGATATGTGGACTTTTCCGTGGCTTGCCACCATACCAATATGCCATGTAGTAGTATCGGTCGTATTATTGAGATGAAGAGCCAGTGCGTTAGACTTGGTGATAGGCCCCAAGTGCTGCTTGGCATCTTCTGGGATGCATATCGCGCATTGGTTACCTTTTTCACCCTTTCCTCCACATTGAGTCTCCATGATAGTTTACTCTCGACTACTACTCCAAGGTATTTTACGTTGTTCTTTGGCGTTAGCTGTATTCCATTTATCGTAGGTGGAGTCCATTGCGGTACCTTGTATCTCTTGGTGAAGAGAATCAGGTCCGTCTTCTCCGCAATGATACTGAGTCCGGCTTCTGTGGCCCACTTTAGTATCTCTTTGAGAGTAGAGTCCATGATTGAGCTAAGAGTCGATGGACATTTCCCCATGATAATTATGCTTATGTCGTCAGCATATGCGGTTATCTTGGGTGCTTTCCTGCGGAATTTTCGTAATAGTTCGTTGACCACAAGGTTCCATAGAAGGGGCGACAGGACTCCGCCCTGAGGCGTTCCTCCATGTGCCTCTTTCGTCATGGTTGTGGTACCCCACTCGGCTTGTACTCTTCTGCAGCTCAGCAGGTTGTATATCCAGGAGTACAATGTCTTGTGTATTGCTAGTGTCCTTAGGCTTCGCATTATCGCTTCTGTGGTGACGTCGTTAAATGCACCAGATATATCTAGGAATGCTCCCAGGGCAAATTCCTCAAGGTACAGTGCCTTCTCGATGGTGGCTACTAGGGAGTGTAGCGCCTTTTCCACCGATTTCCCTTTCATGTACGCGTGCTGATTGTTCTCCAAGGTCAGGTTCAAGCCTTCTCTTATGTGGAGATCTAGCAGTTTTTCCATTGTTTTGAGCAAGGATGATGTGAGGCTTATGGGTCTGTAGTCCTTTGGTTGCACATGACTGCATTTTCCCGCTTTTGGCAAGAACACAACGCGTGCTGTCCTCCAGACCACAGGTACATAGCTCCATCTCAAGCAAGCTTCAAAAATGGATTGCAGCCATGAGACGATTGCGCATTTGCTCGTCTTTAGCATGGCAGGGAATATTCCATCCAGTCCTGGGGATTTGTAACTCGCGAACGAGTCGATCGCCCAACGGATTTTCTCTGGAGTGATGATGTTAGTTGGGATGTTGCTTTGATGCGTGTGTAGGTCAAGAGGCTTATCTGACTCAGTGACTACAGTACAGCCTGGGAAGTGCGCATCAAGAAGAGCGCATGTTGCTTCCCTGCTGCTTTCCGTCCAGTGGCCGTCGTTCGTTTTCAGCTGACTCTGCATGGGTGGCTGCTTTGACAGCAGTTTCCTGAGTCTAGCTGTTTCGGAGACCTTCTCTATGCTGGAGCAGAAGGTTCTCCACGCGTTTTGCTTTACCTTTCGTACTTCTTTTTTGAAGAAGCGAAGTCTTATCTTGTATTCTTCCCAAATTATTTGCTCATCCGCTTCTTTGGCGAGTTTGAAGCATTCTTGCACGTCCTTCCTCTGCTCTTTCAGCGCTGGGGTCCACCAGGAGGGTCTGGTTCTCCGTTTGCTAACTGTGAGTTTGCATGAGTATTTGTATGCTTCGGTTAGGTTGGACGTGAGCGTCTTCACGGACATCTCAATATCGTCTACCGAGCAGATGTTCACTGGCGTAGGTAGTTTTGATTCTACCGTTTTAAGGTACTTCACCCAGTCAGATCAACCTGAAGACCTGTGGAAATTCATCTTAATCTGTTTTGGTTCAATTCGCGGAGTAAATCGTAGCGAAAAGGTCTAAAGCATAGAATCAAAATACGTCAAACCCTCATCAAGAAAAGCAAAGGAAAATACGTAAAGTTATAACATTGTACCGAATTTCTGGTGTGCACAACAAATTTACCGTCTAATTTAAAACATATAGCAACAACAACAACATCAGCAGAACCACGAAGGCCTTCGAGGAGTCGGAAGATGGGTGAGTGCTAATAACGGGGATTTGTTTTGGTCAAACCAGTGTCAAATAGAATAGTGCAATTCCCAAAATGTCATAAAAGTAAAACATAAACAAAGAAATATTGTGCAGTGCCTAAGAAGTGCATTTGATTTACCGTAATGATCGTTTATGACTTTTTGAGTTGCTCCGTTTTGTTTTGCGGTAAATTCTATTTACATTTTGTTTGATGAATCGCGGATGTTGTTCAAAGTTCAAAATTCTTGATCATGAGAATTCTTTTGGTTTGTTTTGATCTTACTATCCTTTTATGGTACAACTGATTAGGGAATAGCATTGCCTTTTGTTTTCTTTACCTAAATACTTACACAACCTTAGACGTAACGTAATCTACAGTTAGTGATCATTTAACTCCAGTACCGTGGTACCAGCTTAGTGAACATGCAATGAATTTGAAATGAATGTTGAACATAATAATAATTGCTAATCATTTATTACACTTTAAGTTTATATAGCCTTATCGAACAACACAAAGAAAATGAAGTGAGAAATATTAAAATGAAAACTTATTGCTTATGAAAAATATTACAAATTCTTATATTGAATCCCATTTAAAGCTTATACTGCAAGTATGCAGGTATTTTTATCTAAAATGAATAAATTGTAATTTTATAATGAATTGCTAATCTAAAAATAATTTCCTTGGTAATGTGAAGTAAAGGGTGAACAGATGTCGTAATCAAAATGGGATTTTCCGGAATCAGGGCGCTAAGGGAAAATCATAGGTAGGGTGGGTGAAGAGCGCAGCTTCAAGGACAATATGAAGCTTAAATCTGGTGTAATAGTGTTTTTCTCTGTCCTTTTATTTTTCTTTCTGGTAGCTTCTGCAATTCTAGAGCATCAGGGACTTTTATTATTTAATTAGCAGTGTGAGTTTTGGTGTAGACATTATCAAACGAACCCCCCTCGGACTGATTTTGCTAGCCGATTGCTAAAGTCCCTAACCGGTAGTGTCTGCAACATACCCCTCTCGCACCCGTTAGCTATTGCCATTGTCAAGACTTCCCTTTTATTAAAACGGTGCCGCTACCACCTTAGGCATCTGGGACTAGAAGTATATCTTGACATGGACATAGCTGACCCAGTCGCATTAGTCAGTCATTTTGGAGTTAGCTTTTTTTAAAGGTTTAATGAAAAATGAGCAAGGCTACAGTGATTGGCTACCTGTTTCTGTATTTCTTGTATATAGGAAAAGGTAGGGAACAACAACCAGGTTGGAATGCTGGACTTAGATACATTTGTATCTAGGCTGGGCATTCCAAACTTAAATTGTCTGTTACATATATTAAATTGGCGCCCAAACGTGGGGCTGGTTAAAAATAAAACTAGTTTAGTTTATTTTGATCAGTCTAACAAAAACAAATTTTTAAAAAGAACCATGCTTATTATAATTAAATTACTATCCATTTGTCAGCTTTGGGGAAATATTGTGTTTGCTTCCTATGTGCTTTAGATAGCAGGAATTCATTCATATAGCTTTGCTTCAACTATGACCGCTATCCTAAGAGTGGGTCAAGCTGCACATGAAATCTCGATAGCTTAAATACATTCGCCCATCTTTGCGTGAGGATAAATATTGCTGGAACTGCGATTCTCTTGGCAAGACCGAGTTTTCGACCAAGCAATATAGCGCTTTACACAGAAGAAAGGCAAAATTGGCAACTTTTATCTCCAAACAATGTTGTAAATCAACGCGGATCAAGTATCTGTTGCTTAGTTGGAATTATAAATTTTTGGCGAAGTCCGAATTCTTATCCGCCAGGCATACAGGTACAATAGGGAGCAGCGTCTTATTTTACATAAAAGTTTGATTTTTCTTTATAATTACCCCTTATTGTAAGGCTTCTGTTAGTTTAATGGCTATCTCCACTGGATTGTACAATTATTTGGCAAGGACCGACATTTGCACCTTGGAAGACTATAAGCAAATGATTTCTGGTAGCAAGTCATACAGTGATAGGTAATTAATAGCTAAATTTTCCCATTTCGTAGTACTTTGACATCCAGTCTTGGTAGATTCTATTATGAGCTGGAATTGCGAGAGTGTAGGCAAGGACCAACAAATCGACCGCTTATTAAAAGAAACTATATCAGTAGCTGGGGAAAACTGTGCTAGTCATGAAACAAAATCACTTCATTCCTTTCTCGAACATTATTACACCCTTCATCTTTCACCCTTACTTACTTACCAAGGAAAATTACTTTATGTCAAATCAAAGTTAAAAAAAAAAAAAAAAAAAAAATACATACCTATTTGAATTTAATATTTATGCATTGGGTAAAAATATATCTTCTTTGATAAATTTTATGAAATTGAAATTTCAATGCAATTTTAATATTCGGATTTCTGATTATTTGTGGTAAATGCACAACACCAAAATGCGAATAGCGCATAGCACAGAAAATCTGAGCAGGCCTCCTACGGAGAGTGATATACAAGCAACAATATGCAATGTTTGCGCTCAGCCTCTTCAAGAGACCCAAGAGTTAGTTACTACTAAATGTGAGCATACGTTCCATAGAATCTGCATAACTACATACATAGCTACTACTCAGGAATGCCCTACGTGCAAAGCTCCTATTTAGCCAAGCGATATACGCCAGCCTCATGGGGCAAGCGGAAGTGCAGCAGATAAGAGAGGAGCAAAACCAAAGTTGCATAATACTCGTAGTAAGACACAAGTGACCACAGGGACAGTTCAAAAAACAGTAGCTCGTGATTCTGTATCCACCTAGCTTGAATACCACTGCTGATGGGGAAACGGAGCACCAAGAGGTTGATGTCGCTGCTGGATCAAAGCGTGGCAGACCTCCGAGGCAAGTTGCTCCTCGATATCGAGCCAATACACAGGGTCGAAGCACTGCAGCAAGAGCATCGGCACCGTTGCCAATAGATTATAACAGGATTTTCGAGCACATGGAATCCTTACTTGAGCGAAAACTGGAAAGCTTTCAAATGCAAATGCAAGAGTGGCAGGAGCAGCACCAGCATACTAGCTTGCCGAGTAATTTCCACAGCAATGTATCTTCGACTCGAGCAAGTTCAAATGCATCTGCTATAATTAGGCCGGAAAAAGCTACTCAGTTAATTCAAAGCAGTAGCCCAACTGTGCAAGAATTCTTATATAGATGTAAATCTCTCACAGCTGATAGCTTACAAAACGATTTTTCTCTTCTTTGTAAGAATTTACATATCTTACTAGTGGGAAGAGCGAGAGAGTGGTATTGGAGGTACCGGAGAGATAATCCACTAGTTGAGTGGGAGGCGTTTTGTCAAGCTTTTAAAAGTCAATACGCGGACAATAAGGACGATGACCTCATATTGGAGGATATTCGAGCAAGAAAACAGAAAAAAGGAGAACCTTTTGACGTATTCTACGACGACGTGATGATGCTTGCAGCTCGTCTATCCATTCCCATGGAAGAGTATCTTCTCGTGCAGTTATTACAACGAAATATGGGGACAGAAATGAGAGAGGCCCTTTTATACGTTTCTGTTATCTCTGTAGCCCATTTACGTCAGTTAGTCCAAAAACGCGAACACTTGTTAGAAGAAGGATTAAGGCGATCAGATAAATATACCGCTGGTCAATCAGCATTTCGGCGTTCAGTTGCTGCGATAGAGGAAAATAACCCTGTCTCAGGTGCTGAAACAACTGATCTTGAGATAAACACTGTACAACGAGGGGTAAAACCACTCGTGTGCTGGAATTGCGATATTGAAGGGCATGCTTGGGATATGTGCCTTAAAGAAAGAAGAATATTTTGCTATGGGTGCGGAGCAAAGAACGTATATAAGCCTCAGTGTGAAGTATGTCAGCGTCGTGCGGGAAACTTCCATCAGGGACCCTCGATTGGCAACAATCGAGCGGCCCCAAAGTAAAGGTTGATTCTAAATATTGGCTGTTGGCAAAAACGCCAACACAGCTTACGCCTCCTCCAATTTCGAATGAGACAAAAGCAACACCCGGCATGAACTAAACCCAAGGCCTAAACCATCCCAAATTATACCTTATTCGACCATATCACGAACGAGTGAAAAACTATGTTGCCGTTAGAGATAGAATTTTTCACAACTCCGTTTGTGGTATTAAGAGTGTGCAAAAGCGGTCAACACAACGCATGCATAAATTTTGGCAAAATGTAACTCGCACACGCAAGTTACTAATATCTTCAGTAATAAGCGAGGCATCAGATGGTCGTCTGTATGCGTCAATATCATTTTTAAACTTCACAGAGCTTGGTCTTCTCGACTCCGGTGCGAATATAAGTTGTTTCGGTGCGGACTTAGCCAAAATCGATTGGAATGGTCACCCACAATACCATAAAGTGGTATCGACTGTTAAAACTGCCGATGGTCAGAAGCATCCGGTGATAGGTATGATAACAACCAACGTGGAGTATAAAAATATGGAAAAACTTCTTACATTTTATATCATTCCGTCTATTGATAAGCGAGTAATACTCGGCATCGATTTTTGGAAATTATTTTCACTTGCGCCGGGACTTATATCTGCTATTGAAGCTCCTAAAAGCGTGGTAAGCGCAGACGATTCCTCCGACGACAAGAAATTCCCGCTAAATGCTGACCAGCGAAGACGCCTCGAGGCAGTCATTAGCTTGTTCCCAGATTTTGAGCGACAGGGACTCGGCAAAACGTCTTTAATCAAACACGAAATAAACGTGGGAAATGCCAGTCCGGTCAAGCAAAGGTTTTACCCGGTTTCTCCGGCAGTGGAGAAACTAATGTTTAAAGAAATAGATAGGATGCTTGAGCTAGGAGTGATTGAAAAATCAAGTAGTGCATGGAGTTCACCTATGCAGTTGGTAGTGAAGCCTGAAAAGGTGCGTTTGTGCTTAGATGCACGAAAAATTAACGAATTCACAAAGAAAGATGCATATCCGCTGCCAAGCATCGACAGTATATTTACTCGGCTGCCGAAAGCCAATATAATAACCAAAATTGATCTAAAAGATGCCTATTGGCAGATATCTCTTACGGAGGAGTCAAAAGCAATTACGGCATTCACAGTACCTGGGCGACCACTATACCAGTTTACCGTGATGCCGTTTGGTCTGTGTAACGCCCCGCAAACAATGTGCCGTCTAATGGATGAGCTTATTCCTGCGGAGCTGAAACACTGTGTGTTTGGGTATTTGGACGACTTATGTGTCGTGTCTGAAGATTTCGAGACCCATTTGTCGATCCTCACACGGTTATCAGAGCAGTTTCGTAAGGCTAACTTAACCTTGAATATAACTAAAACGAAATTCTGCGTAACCGAAGTACCTTATTTAGGCTACTTGATAGGGAGTGGTGGGATCTCTACGGATCCAAAAAAACTACAATCTGTACGCTCATGGCCTGCGCCAAAGACGCTGAAACAAGCTCGAGGTTTTATGGGAGTCGTGAGTTGGTACAGACGCTTCATAAGCAACTTTTCGGATGTAACCTTTCCCATTACGGAACTTCTTTCTACAAAGAAAAAGTTTGTATGGACAGAGGACGCACAAGTTGCTTTTGACAAATTAAAGGAATTACTTACTTCTGCTCCGGTGTTACAAAACCCGGATTTTAGTAAAAAATTCTATGTGCACTGCGATGCCAGTGATTATGGCATTGGTGCAGTGCTAGTGCAGTTGTCCAATGACGGTGCTGAGATGCCAGTGGCATTTATGTCAAAAAAATTGAATACGGCCCAGTGAAATTACAGCGTCACGGAGCGAGAATGTCTAGCTGCACTAGAGGCCATAGAACGGTTCCGCTGTTATATTGAGCTTCAAGAATTTGAAGTTATAACCGATCATGCCAGTTTAGTTTGGCTCATGAAACAGCCAAATTTAAAAGGTAGACTGGCCAGGTGGGCGATGAAGCTGCAAGGCTACAAATTCACGGTGAGTCATCGGCGTGGTAGGGAAAATGTCGTTCCAGACGCTTTGTCTCGCATGTTTGCAGACGAAGTCGCAGTTCTGGAATGCATTAGTCCAGAGGTGGACTTAACTTCACCAAGCTTTGATGACGAAGAGTATTCACAGTTGAAAGCCAAATTTCGAGGCAACGAAGCAAGCTACCCAGATGTAAAACTGTTGGATAACTTTATTTACATCCGGAAAGAGCATGACGATGGTTCGGAGGTGAGCAGGCAATCTATATGGAAATTATGGATTCCAATTAGTTTGACCAACGACGTCATAAAAAGGGCTCACGAAGAAATTGTGACCGCTCACGGTGGCATGGCCAAAACCTTGGAACTCATACGCAGGAATTTTTACTGGCCTGGTATGGTGTCCCAAGTGCGAGACTTCGTTCGTGACTGCGAAACATGCAAGACTACTAAGGCCCCAAACTATGTCTTGAGACCACTAATGGGAAAAGCAGCGGTATCTTTCAGACCATTTCAACGTTTCTACGTTGACATTTTAGGTCCTTATCCACGTAGCAAACGCGGCTACATAGGGCTGTTAATCGTTGTCGATCATTTGACAAAATACCACTGGCTGTGCCCGCTTAAACAATTCACAGCAAAAGTGATTCAGGAATTTCTGCAGGATCATGTCTTTTTTAGATATGGAATACCTGAAACTTTAGTGAGCGACAATGGCTCTCAATTTAAGGCCATTGATTTTAACGCGTGGTTAACTTCGTTGGGAATTAAACACATCTATACGGCATTATACTCGCCGCAGGCAAATGCATCGGAGCGGGTTAACCGATCCATCATTGCGGCCATTCGAGCATACCTTAAGGAGGACCATCGTGAGTGGGATGCCCATATACAAGCCATCAGCTGTGCCCTGCGCAACTCTTACCACTTGAGCATAGGTTGTTCGCCGTTCCATGCTTTGTTTGGGTTTGACATGGCCACTCATGGGTCTCATTTCCACCTGTTGAAAAATGTAAACTTATTAGAAGAGCCTAATAGTGTCTTGCATAAGAATGATAAGTTGCAATTATTGCGAAAAGAATTGCGACAGAACATTGCACTAGCTGCCGAAAACTCAGCCAACCAATATAATCTTAGAACTCGCGTTAT
Organism: Lordiphosa magnipectinata; assembly: GCA_037044535.1. Lineage (NCBI taxonomy): Eukaryota > Metazoa > Arthropoda > Insecta > Diptera > Drosophilidae > Lordiphosa > Lordiphosa magnipectinata. Next base: position 27,434 of record JBAMBO010000426.1, read on the forward strand.
AACGTATAAAGTAGGCCAAGAAGTGTACAGGCGTAATTTTAGTCAAAGCAATTTTGCCCAAAACAAGAATGCCAAGTTCAATCCCCAAAGGATTAAATCTCGTGTTAGAGAGAAACTTGGAAATTGCTATTATGCACTCGAGAACTTGCAAGGACAATTACAAGGGACTTATCATGGAAAAGATATCCGGCCTTAATTTTTGTTCTTCAGGTTAATTCCCCGCGCCAAGACTCTAGAATTATCCTGTGGTTGTGAGGAATTCGAGTTCGTTTTATTCTAACATAATTATCGTCAGATTTTATTTAAACTACAACGGATATTGGTCATAGCTGTCAGCTTGATAACAGAGAGCTGCGCAGTCGCAATCAACCCTACTGACATTAGCAAAATAATGTATCAATAACAGCTCTGCCACCCTCATGCTGAGTTTGACAAATCCACACTTCCGGAAAAAGACTTCGATCTTTTCCTCGTGGGTGTCCAGCAAATAAGACGTGCTTGTGGTTAAATTTTATGTTATCATAAATCCCATTAAAATCAAGTCACTGAAAATATCCAGCAGTAGCAACGATAATTTGCCTGTTTTAAAAGGCAAACGCCTGTTGAGGACAATCTTACGGCTGGTTCCCTGTAAGTTTCATGTAAGCTAACTAAATTGTCTGGCCTCAAAAGCTAATTTAGTTAACTTCTGATAGTGAAAATTGGATTAAAATTGGAAGTGATTGTCTTGGACCTTTCATATTTGTTCACATTAATCCAAATTGGCAAGGTAAATACAAGCGACACAGATAATGTGCGTTGTGACCCATTAGTAATTAAATATTAACTTTTAATAGCGAAGGCAGTGACAAAGGCAGTGCAGCTTTCCTCAGCCAAGAGCTTTAAGTTGCACTCCCTCAAATTAGAAGAGCAGCCAAAGAGGGATTGCAGATAGCGCAGCCGAGTCTAGGCGACAGCAGAATTTGGCAGTGTCTGCATTTTGCCTCTGAAGGCAGACGTATATCATCGGTCAAGCCTCAACGTCAAGTCACGCTCTCTAGCAGTGGATATCAACCAGCTGTAAAACCTAGTCGAACAGCGAACAGTGTCTGTGTCATCGTGTCCAAAAACAGAATCCGGGTCTCAGCCACGCCCACTGTAGGGCAGACCTTCCAATTCACCAAGTGAGAGAGGGAGGTAGATAAGGATTCCATAGACGTCGCTGATCAGTCAGGTCAACCTGAAGACCTGTGGAAATTCATCTTAATCTGTTTTGGTTCAATTCGCGGAGTAAATCGTAGCGAAAAGGTCTAAAGCATAGAATCAAAATACGCCAAACCCTCATCAAGAAAAGCAAAGGAAAATACGTAAAGTTATAACATTGTACCGAATTTCTGGTGTGCACAACAAATTTACCGTCTAATTTAAAACATATAGCAACAACAACAACATCAGCAGAACCACGAAGGCCTTCGAGGAGTCGGAAGATGGGTGAGTGCTAATAACGGGGATTTGTTTTGGTCAAACCTGTGTCAAATAGAATAGTGCAATTCCCAAAATGTCATAAAAGTAAAACATAAACAAAGAAATATTGTGCAGTGCCTAAGAAGTGCATTTGATTTACCGTAATGATCGTTTATGACTTTTTGAGTTGCTCCGTTTTGTTTTGCGGTAAATTCTATTTACATTTTGTTTGTTGAATCGCGGATGTTGTTCAAAGTTCAAAATTCTTGATCATGAGAATTCTTTTGGTTTGTTTTGATCTTACTATCCTTTTATGGTACAACTGATTAGGGAATAGCATTGCCTTTTGTTTTCTTTACCTAAATACTTACACAACCTTAGACGTAACGTAATCTACAGTTAGTGATCATTTAACTCCAGTACCGTGGTACCAGCTTAGTGAACATGCAATGAATTTGAAATGAATGTTGAACATAATAATAATTGCTAATCATTTATTACACTTTAAGTTTATATAGCCTTATCGAACAACACAAAGAAAATGAAGTGAGAAATATTAAAATGAAAACTTATTGCTTATGAAAAATATTACAAATTCTTATATTGAATCCCATTTAAAGCTTATACTGCAAGTATGCAGGTATTTTTATCTAAAATGAATAAATTGTAATTTTATAATGAATTGCTAATCTAAAAATAATTTCCTTGGTAATGTGAAGTAAAGGGTGAACAGATGTCGTAATCAAAATGGGATTTTCCGGAATCAGGGCGCTAAGGGAAAATCATAGGTAGGGTGGGTGAAGAGCGCAGCTTCAAGGACAATATGAAGCTTAAATCTGGTGTAATAGTGTTTTTCTCTGTCCTTTTATTTTTCTTTCTGGTAGCTTCTGCAATTCTAGAGCATCAGGGACTTTTATTATTTAATTAGCAGTGTGAGTTTTGGTGTAGACATTATCAAACGAACCCCCCTCGGACTGATTTTGCTAGCCGATTGCTAAAGTCCCTAACCGGTAGTGTCTGCAACATACCCCTCTCGCACCCGTTAGCTATTGCCATTGTCAAGACTTCCCTTTTATTAAAACGGTGCCGCTACCACCTTAGGCATCTGGGACTAGAAGTATATCTTGACATGGACATAGCTGACCCAGTCGCATTAGTCAGTCATTTTGGAGTTAGCTTTTTTTAAAGGTTTAATGAAAAATGAGCAAGGCTACAGTGATTGGCTACCTGTTTCTGTATTTCTTGTATATAGGAAAAGGTAGGGAACAACAACCAGGTTGGAATGCTGGACTTAGATACATTTGTATCTAGGCTGGGCATTCCAAACTTAAATTGTCTGTTACAGTTGGTGTTCCGGGGGTTCCTGTAGGCTTTTCTGGTTTGGTTGTGGTTGAACTCGATCTTAAAAAGGATGTACTTGTGGTCTGAGAAGGAGAGTCTTTCGAGGACTCTCCATTCTGATGCCTGAGTACTGTTCCCTAAGGTCAGAGTTAGGTCTAGGACGTTGGCCGATGTTGGTCCTACATATGTGGGCACATCTCCAACGTTTTCTACTTTTATGTTACTTTGTAGTATAAAGCTTAGTAGAGACTCACCTCTGTCGTTTGTGTCCGGACTGCCCCACACTGTGTGATGTGCGTTGGCGTCCGTTCCGATGACAAGTGGCTGGTTTTTCATACTCGTCGGAGTTGTCACATTCTTTAATTCCCCATGACATCGAATTTATAAGTGTTAACATAACTTTTTCTACTTTTTCCGTATTTATTACTTGTTCCTATATTCCGCCACATTCCGATACCACAATTTACTCCTCTCACCTCTCTGCCATTGAGTCGATCTCTCTGTTATTATCAAATAGTGACCTATTGATTGTTCTTGGAGACTTTAACTTGCCTGAAGTTATGTGGTCCACGAACAATGAATCAAATGCGCATTTACCTTCGAAGTCCCATGATTTTATCGATGGCCTATTTGAGTTGTCATTGACACAAGTTAATCCTATTCGCAACTCGATACACAGATCTCTTGATTTAATATTTTTGTAGGATCCCCCCGGCAATGTTGCATCTAGAATTGAACCGTTGGTTCTTCCTGAGGACCCCTTTTATCCTACATTGGAACTTACCATTAAATTGACCTCTCGGGTGTGCTCTGCTTCTGGAAACTCGACGGCTAAAACCAGTTGTTTTCAAAAAACAGATTTTTTAAGACTTAACGATTTAATTTTTGAAACCGATTGGTCTCAATTGTACACTTGTACAGATATTGATGTTGCCAAACAACTTTTTTATGATACCTTGTACTCACTTTATGACGTTTGTGTTCCACTTGAGCTCCCTCGCTGTCCTAATAGGCAGCCTTGGTTAACAAGAGAACGAATAAATTTGAAAAACAAGAAGTCAAGGTATTTCAAAAAGTATAAGAATTCGAAAAAATCATCTTATTTCTCCCGTTATGTGGATGCTCGTTCTAGATTTAATATGCTGAACGCACAATATTATAAAGACTGTCTTAACCGTTGCAGACTTCAATTCTCGCACAATCCTAAGCAGTTTTATACGTTTGCTAACTCTAAACGGAAATCTTCCACTATGCCCTCTACTGTGCGGTATGGTAATGCGAAAGCAAACACTGATCAGGCCATAGCCGATCTGTTTGCCGAGTTTTTTATGTCAACCTACTCGTCTTCTAGCTTCTTTGCGAATCAACCATACCCCTATCAGTTGAATGGGTCTAATTGTATTTTTAGCCCTGTAATCACTGATCTTAACTCTGTTAAACCTGTGTATGCACCGGGTCCCGATGGAGTACCTGCTTGTGTACTTAGGTTTTGTGCTGATGCACTTTGTAAGCCTATTCATAAATTATTTGAATTGTCTCTTGAGTCATCCTCTTTCCCTGTGTTGTGGAAGGAATCTTATATCATTCCTCTCCATAAAAAAGATAATAAGTCGGATGTTGAGAATTATAGAGGTATTTCCAAGTTGTCTGCAATTATGACATCTCAACTGCAACATCTATGTAGTTCCATTATTTCACCCTATCAACATGGATTTGTGAAGCGTCGATCTACTACCACTAACTTATTAGAGCTTACATCATTAGTGATCAAAGGGTTCTTATGTAAGATGCAAACTGACGTCATTTATACTGATTTTAGAAAGGCTTTTGATTCTGTTAATCACTCCTTGTTGCTTCATAAACTGAGTTTAATTCGTTTTCCAACTAACCTTCTTAGTTGGATCTCTGATTACCTAAGTTCTAGAACACAAAAAGTTCTATTTTGTAATTCATATTCGAAACTAATCCAGGTTACCGCTGGGGTACCCCAAGGTAGTCACTTGGGTCCATTGCTTTTTACTCTCTTCATAAATGATCTTCCGTCTGTCTTGAGCGTGAGTCTCGTGTGCTTATGTACACCGATGATGTGAAACTATGATTAACATATAACGATTTGGTTTCCCGCTATAATTTGCAAGCTGACTTGGATGCATTTCAGTCTTGGTGTAAAGATAATCTAGTAAACCTTAAGTGTAGTGTAAGGCTATGACATTTTACAGGAGCTTGTCACAATTCTTCACTTATATGTTCGTTAATGTCCCACTTGAGTGCTTAAATGATTCAGCCAATGAGGTAAATGATCTTGGGGTTATTCTTGATCAATCAATGCGGAGAAGACGGACTTAATTCTCTTCACCAAGAGATACAAGGTACCGTAATGGACTTCACCTACGATAATTGGAATACAGCTAACGCCAAAGAACAACGTCAAATACCTTGGAGTAGTAATCGACAGTAAACTGTCATGGAGCTTCAATGTGGAGGAAAGGCTGAAAAAGTCAACCAATGCGCTATATGCATCCCAGAAGATGCCAAGCAGCACTTGGGGCCTATCACCAAGTCTAACGCACTGGCTCTTCATCTCAATAATACGACCGATACTACTCATGGCATATTGGTATGGTGGCAAGCCTCGGAAAAGTCCACATATCTAAAGCTGATGGAAAAGGCCCAGCGGCAGGCATTAGTCTGCATAACGGGGGCTGTGAGGTCCACTCCAACAAAAGCACTCGAACACATCCTAGGAGTCAACCCCCTGGACATCCAAGCACGCCTCTTTGCACAAAAGACGGCCCAACGTCTTTGTGCGGCAGGCAGCATGGCGCTACAAAGCTATGGACACAGCACGGTGGGTAGAGTGATCAACAGTAGCACGGACTACATGATCCCAAAAACCAACTTCACAGGTGCATCAGCGTTACTGGGACCAGAAGACTGGCGTACAGGACTGGCCCAGGAAGCAATGCACCTATTTACAGACGGCTCCAAGATGGCCTCAGGAGTCGGAACCGCTGTATACTGCGATGAGCCGGAATTGAGGCTCTCCTATAAACTGTCAGACCACTGCACCATATTCCAGGCGGAGGTCTTCGCAATAAGGAAAGCAGCGGAACTGGCAGAACAATACGCACCAAACAACCAAATAAACATATACGTTGACAGCCAAGCGGCAATCAAAGCAATGCAGAGACACACCATTAACTCCAAAAATGTTCTGGCAAGCAGGGAGGCAATAGATTCCCTCAGCATCTCTAGAAAGGTGCAAATCTACTGGATTCCCAGCCACCGGGGCATTGATGGAAACGAAATGGCTGACAGTCTTGCAAAAGCCGGAACCGCACTAAGCCAAGAAGCAGCACTAAACATATCAATCTCCGTACAGACGCTACACAGCAAGATGGAGGAGATAGCGGAGAAAGAAGCAGAGGAAAAGTGGAAGAACACAACCGGCTGCAGAATCTCAAAAATCATGTGCAAGACAAGAGACAAAAAACTCACGCACTATATGCTACAGCTCCAAAGAAGAGACTGTAGACTGCTTTAGGCATACTAACTGGTCACTGCCTAGCAGCTGCTCACGCGAAAAAGCTAGGAATCACGACAACGGACATCTGCAGGAAATGTAAGGAACCTGGAGTCGTCGAAACTCTGGAACACCTCATCTGCAGCTGCCCAGCGATCGCTAAGACGAGATTAAGACATCTGCACTCCCCAAGTCTCACCTCTCTTGAAGAGGCGGCAAGGAAGTCTCCCAAACAACTATTGGCATTTGCCAAAACGTCAAACATCCTCTTGGATTTCTAATGGTACCCAGAAAAAACCACCCGGCCTCACTAAGGTCCGTAAGGTCTATGTGTGGACCCTACAAAGGGCCAGCCGGAACTACCTACCTACCTACCTATTCTTGATTACCGACTTAAATTTGACTCTCATGTTACTGCTACTGTTTGTAAGGCCAGGAGTGTTCTTGGGTTTATTAAGCGCTGGTTGAAGGAATTTGATGATCCCTATACGACGAAGATTTTGTACACTTCTCTTGTCCGTCCGATTCTCGAGTACGGATCATGTGTGTGGTCTCCGAAATATTCGACCCATCAAGATAGAACTGAATCTGTGCAAAAACAGTTTTTATTGTTTGCTCTTCGTGGTTTGGGCTGGAATCCTGAAATCCGTTTACCATCGTACTCTAGTGGACTTATTTTGATTAACCTTTCCTCCCTTTTTAACCGTAGAGTTATGCTTGGAGTAATCTTTATACATAGACTAATTAATGGTGAAATCGACTCAACTGAGTTGGTTGGCCAAATTAACCTCAACGTTCCTTTTAGACCGACTCGAAATTTTATCCCCCTATCACTAAATCGTTGTAATACTAACTATGCGTTGCATAAACCGTTTCGTGTCCTCTGTGCTGATTACAATAAACTCTACCGAATAATTAACTCTGAAGCTTCTCTTCCTGCTATAAAAATTTCTATATTAACTTATTTAGCCCGTAGTTAACATTACTTTATGTTCTTCCTTCGCGATTTCCCCGCGGAAACGTTGGTGGCTGCGCCTCTCGGTCGGTTGGGCGGGAGGTGGGCTGCTATTTTGCATGGGGTTCGCGCGTAACAAGCTTAGGCTTGGTGTCGCATGGGCCACTTGAACGTACTGCGCATTGTACGTCAACGTCCATCCAACAATGTTGTCCGAACGCTCGTGCGCGTGTGCTTGAGACAGCAAAAACCACACACACACTCACACAAACAAACAAAAATCGGTTTTCTCTTTCTATTTCTTGTAGTGGTTCTTGCATGAGTTGTATTTTGTGCATTTGTATTGGCTTTTACGCGCTCGTAAGCTCATTCTGGGCACCCCTGATCTAGAGAAACGAATTACAACAGTGGCATACAAAGTGGAATCTTTACAATCAGAAAACGAAATGCTTAAGCAGGTAATAGATCGATTGCGCACTGCAAGAGAGACGGATTGAAGGGTGGATCAAAGGCTCAGCAAAAATGTGGTCCTCAAAAGTAACCAAAATATAAGGCCGATAAGAAAGCAGTACGAGAAATGTTTAAAAAGAAGATGCAACTGCAAAATGTAAAGGTTCGGACTGCGCGCATCATATTTGAAAGAAAGAATCTTGTTGGACTAGTGGCTGAAATGGAGACCCCAGAAATGGCACAGGCAGTACTGAAAAATTAACGAAAACTTGCTGGAACCCCTATCTACATAGAAAAAGGCCTCGGAATCGATAAGTAGGAGTAGAAACTTGTTCTTTTGCAGCTGAAGAGAAACTTGGTAGCCATCAAGGGAACCAAAAAAGTGTAGAATGACTCCATCTACTCTACTCTACATATAAAACAGCTTGTCCTGACTGACTGATTCACTGATTCACTGATTGGCAATCAACGCAGAGCGCAAACGGTAAGAGATAGAAGGCTGAAATTTGGACAGGAGTTTCCTTCAGTGGTGAAAGTGCTTACTAAGAAGGGGTTTTGGTAAATTCAACCGGAAAAGCGTCGAAAAAATTTTTTTCATCCGATTGACATGAAATTTTGTTTGTAAGCGTAGTACGCGAAATAATTCGACACGTATTTTCCCGAATTTGGAAAATCGGCCCAGGAGGAAAATGGCCGGAAAATTCAGCATGCAAGAAACTATTTTTCATCCGATTGAGTTGAAACGTTGTTTGTAAGGAAAGAATACGAAATAATATGATATTTGATTTTCCAATGTCGGATAATCCGCCTCCCAGGCGTGAAAATTCCCGGAAAATTCTGCAAGCAAAAAACTATTTATCATCCGATTGGCTTGAAACTCGGTTTGTAAGGATAGAATACGAAATAATTTGAAATGGGGCGGTAACGATAACGCGATAGCGAAAGCGATAACGATAACGATAACGATAACGATAACGATAACGATAACGATAACGATAACGATAACGATAACGATAACGATAACGATAACGATAACGATAACGATAACGATAACGATAACGATAACGATAACGATAACGATAACGATAACGATAACGATAACGATAACGATAACGATAACGATAACGATAACGATAACGATAACGATAACGATAACGATAACGAAAACGATAACGATAACGATAACGATAACGATAACGATAACGATAACGATAACGATAACGATAACGATAACGATAACGAAAAAGGCCCAGCGGCAGGCATTAGTCTGTATAACGGGGGTCCACTCCAACAAAAGCACTCGAACACATCCTAGGAGTCAACCCCCTGGACATCCAAGCACGCCTCTTTGCACAAAAGACGGCCCAACGTCTTTGTGCGGCAGGCACCATGGCGCTACAAAGCTATGGACACAGCACGGTGGGTAGAGTGATCAACAGTAGCACGGACTACATGATCCCAAAAACCAACTTCACAGGTGCATCAGCGTTACTGGGACCAGAAGACTGGCGTACAGGACTGGCCCAGGAAGCAATGCACCTATTTACAGACGGCTCCAAGATGGCCTCAGGAGTCGGAACCGCTGTATACTGCGATGAGCCGGAATTGAGGCTCTCCTATAAACTGTCAGACCACTGCACCATATTCCAGGCGGAGGTCTTCGCAATAAGGAAAGCAGCGGAATTGGCAGAACAATACGCACCAAACAACCAAATAAACATATACGTTGACAGCCAAGCGGCAATCAAAGCAATGCAGAGATACACCATTAACTCCAAAAATGTTCTGGCAAGCAGGGAGGCAATAGATTCCCTCAGCATCTCTAGAAAGGTGCAAATCTACTGGATTCCCAGCCACCGGGGCATTGATGGAAACGAAATGGCTGACAGTCTTGCAAAAGCCGGAACCGCACTAAGCCAAGAAGCAGCACTAAACATATCAATCTCCGTACAGACGCTACACAGCAAGATGGAGGAGATAGCGGAGAAAGAAGCAGAGGAAAAGTGGAAGAACACAACCGGCTGCAGAATCTCAAAAATCATGTGCAAGACAAGAGACAAAAAACTCACGCACTATATGCTACAGCTCCAAGGAAGAGACTGTAGACTGCTTTAGGCATACTAACTGGTCACTGCCTAGCAGCTGCTCACGCGAAAAAGCTAGGAATCACGACAACGGACATCTGCAGGAAATGTAAGGAACCTGGAGTAGTCGAAACTCTGGAACACCTCATCTGCAGCTGCCCAGCGATCGCTAAGACGAGATTAAGACATCTGCACTCCCCAAGTCTCACCTCTCTTGAAGAGGCGGCAAGGAAGTCTCCCAAACAACTATTGGCATTTGCCAAAACTTCAAACATCCTCTTGGATTTCTAATGGTACCCAGAAAAAACCACCCGGCCTCACTAAGGTCCGTAAGGTCTATGTGTGGACCCTACAAAGGGCCAGCCGGAACTACCTACCTATTCTTGATTACCGACTTAAATTTGACTCTCATGTTACTGCTACTGTTTGTAAGGCCAGGAGTGTTCTTGGGTTTATTAAGCGCTGGTTGAAGGAATTTGATGATCCCTATACGACGAAGATTTTGTACACTTCTCTTGTCCGTCCGATTCTCGAGTACGGATCATGTGTGTGGTCTCCGAAATATTCGACCCATCAAGATAGAACTGAATCTGTGCAAAAACAGTTTTTATTGTTTGCTCTTCGTGGTTTGGGCTGGAATCCTGAGGTCCGTTTACCATCGTACTCTAGTGGACTTATTTTGATTAACCTTTCCTCCCTTTTTAACCGTAGAGTTATGCTTGGAGTAATCTTTATACATAGACTAATTAATGGTGAAATCGACTCAACTGAGTTGGTTGGCCAAATTAACCTCAACGTTCCTTTTAGACCGACTCGAAATTTTATCCCCCTATCACTAAATCGTTGTAATACTAACTATGCGTTGCATAAACCGCTTCGTGTCCTCTGTGCTGATTACAATAAACTCTACCGAATAATTAACTCTGAAGCTTCTCTTCCTGCTATAAAAATTTCTATATTAACTTATTTAGCCCGTAGTTAACATTACTTTATGTTCTTCCTTCGCGATTTCCCCGCGGAAACGTTGGTGGCTGCGCCTCTTGGTCGGTTGGGCGGGAGGTGGGCTGCTATTTTGCATGGGGTTCGCGCGTAACAAGCTTAGGCTTGGTGTCGCATGGGCCACTTGAACGTACTGCGCATTGTACGTCAACGTCCATCCAACAATGTTGTCTGAACGCTCGTGCGCGTGTGCTTGAGACAGCAAAAACCACACACACACTCACACAAACAAACAAAAATCGGTTTTCTCTTTCTATTTCTTGTAGTGGTTCTTGCATGAGTTGTATTTTGTGCATTTGTATTGGCTTTTACGCGCTCGTAAGCTCATTCTGGGCACCCCTGATCTAGAGAAACGAATTACAACAGTGGCATACAAAGTGGAATCTTTACAATCAGAAAACGAAATGCTTAAGCAGGTAATAGATCGATTGCGCACTGCAAGAGAGACGGATTGAAGGGTGGATCAAAGGCTCAGCAAAAATGTGGTCCTCAAAAGTAACCAAAATATAAGGCCGATAAGAAAGCAGTACGAGAAATGTTTAAAAAGAAGATGCAACTGCAAAATGTAAAGGTTCGGACTGCGCGCATCATATTTGAAAGAAAGAATCTTGTTGGAGTAGTGGCTGAAATGGAGACCCCAGAAATGGCACAGGCAGTACTGAAAAATTAACGAAAACTTGCTGGAACCCCTATCTACATAGAAAAAGGCCTCGGAATCGATAAGTAGGAGTAGAAACTAGTTCTTTTGCAGCTGAAGAGAAACTTGGTAGCCATCAAGGGAACCAAAAAAGTGTAGAATGACTCCATCTACTCTACTCTACATATAAAACAGTTTGTCCTGACTGACTGATTCACTGATTCACTGATTGGCAATCAACGCAGAGCGCAAACGGTAAGAGATAGAAGGCTGAAATTTGGACAGGAGTTTCCTTCAGTGGTGAAAGTGCTTACTAAGACGGGGTTTTGGTAAATTCAACCGGAAAAGCGTCGAAAATATGTTTTTCATCCGATTGACATGAAATTTTGTTTGTAAGCGTAGTACGCGAAATAATTCGACACGTATTTTCCCGAATTTGGAAAATCGGCCCAGGAGGAAAATGGCCGGAAAATTCAGCATGCAAGAAACTATTTTTCATCCGATTGCGTTGAAACGTTGTTTGTAAGGATAGAATACGAAATAATATGATATTTGATTTTCCAATGTCGGATAATCCGCCTCCCAGGCGTGAAAATTCCCGGAAAATTCTGCAAGCAAAAAACTATTTATCATCCGATTGGCTTGAAACTCGGTTTGTAAGGATAGAATACGAAATAATTTGAAATGGGGCGGTAACGATAACGCGATAGCGAAAGCGATAACGATAA
>JBAMBO010000427.1:0-29065 GCA_037044535.1 Lordiphosa magnipectinata
TTCTGATTTGAGCATCGGCAGCGGCCTAGCAAAAACATCAATGCAAAAAAAAGTGGTAGTATAGTTAACACTCGCGAGGATTTGATGTGAAACATGATGCTAAATTAAAGGGCTTAATTTCAGAATCACAAGCTCTCTCAATGGTATCTAAATCAGCAATGGCATTCTTTTTAAAAAAGAAATCTAAAGGATTAGAAATAACAACAACAATATCACTTGCTGCTGTGTCCTTTCTTTTTTTCTGCAAGTCTCGTATATTGTGCTGCTCCATAGATGAATTAAATCAACAGTCGCAAAGGAATAACCGGCTGAAATAATAATCTCAATTTTGAAATAGCAAAAATATAAATAATTTAAAACCCTAAGTCACTGTTTAGTTACTATTTAGTCACTATTTAATCATAGTTTACACATGTTAAATTTATGTCAAGTCACTGTTAAGTCAGCTTTTAGTCATTGTCAAGTTAATGTTAGGTCACTGTTAAGTGACTGTTTAGTCACTGTTTAGTCACTGTTAAGTCAGTTTTTGGTCACTGTCAAGTCACTGTTAAGTCACTGTTTAATCACTGTTAAGTCACTATTAACCCAATGTAAAACCAATAATTTGTACTTGCAGCACACAACAAATTTAACTTATTTTTTTATGGCTTAAGATACAAATCTACAAAATTCAGCTAATACGGACTGGGTCAATGGGAACGACAAAAGAGTTGACAAAAAAAGGGTGTCAACAAAAAGGTATATACGTTAAAAAAATTTTTATGAGCTAATGAAGCCTGTCAAAGAAAATTTAATAAATTTACAAAATAAACTAATAACGACTCCGACACGGTGGGGGAATTTTATTTGCCCGTCCGGCCAGCTATGCCCCTATTCACAGCCAATTGTAGTCAGAGACGTTATTAAAGCTAACAAAAACTTTAATAATATAGAGATCGAGAAGAGGGAGAGAGAGAGAAAGAGAGAGAGAGAGCGAAAAAAATCAAAACCTATAGTTATGTAGGAACAAAGGAGAATATTCATCCACGAACCAATCCATATCGACTATAAACCAGACGTAAAAATAGACCGAACTGTGTTTTCAGATTTTAGATTTCAGTATGTAACAGCAATTACCTTTGAACAACATTGACCATATGGGTATCACAAGCTTTCCCAAAATTATGGCATTAATCTTATGAGTAAAATTCGTCATTGCCACCAAGAAAAAGTGAAATTTTAATTAAAATTGTCTTTGGTGGAGAAACCGCTACCTGAACTGAAGTATTCTAATGATATGATGTGTTTTCCTGCTGGTAATGAAGCACTTTAATCATAAAATTTATTAAATCATTTTGGACAAGCTTTATCCTAATAGAAATAGAAACCCGATTTTTGTTTGTGTGTGTGCCGACGCACAGTGGTCCAGACTCGCCCAGCCTAGGACAAAACCCTAATTTAATTTTTGTTGAAAAGTGAAACTTTTTTTTTATTTAAATCGACAGTTTAAATACACAAATTAAGGCAGCAAAAATTTTTTTTTTTTATGTTTTTATTATTTTAATTTAGGTACTTAAATTATATCCTTAACCTCTTTATTTTGGTAATAATATAACATAATTGATGCTTAATATTGAATATATTATTTTTAGCAATTATCATCATGACGAACGCGTCGGTCATATTTCAAGACACAATTTAAGAACGAGTGTTCTTAATTAGTTCGTCGTTTTAGAATGTAAGGTATATTTTTGAGAACGTGGTCAACAAAACCTTAGCTAGCATATGAATATGATGTTGCTTTAATAAAACAAGAAAGACAGTCGGTGAAGCCCGACTATAACATACTCTGTACCCTTAACGTCGCAGCTCGCATTTGCTCACGAGTTATACGCGCTCATCTCTAAGTTTCACTCTCTCTTTCTCTCTCTCTCTCACTAAGATTGCCGTTCAATAGAATGCTGTGGTGATGGGTGGGGGGGTGGTTGGTGTTTACTGGCCGTTTTTTGCTCATAACTTGAGTATCGTTCATCCGATCTTTATCATTCCTTCCGCAAATCGATTAATAATTTTGTTTACAAGGTATCTCTAGAAGGTACGAACGATCTATCTTCAAAACTGTAGGAGATATGACGTTCCAAATTGCGGGGGCGGGAGGGGGCGTGGCAAAAATTGAAAATAAACTTGATCTGCCTGCAAGTATAAGAAATATATGCCCCATACATGTCAAACCTCTATCTCTTACCATCTCTGAGATCTCTTCGTTCATACGGACGGACGGACGGACGGACGGACGGACGGACAGACGGACGGACGGACAGACGGACATGGCTATATCGAATCGGCTGTTGATGCTGATCAAGAATATATATACTTTATAGGGTCGGAAACGATTCCTTCTCCCTGTTACATACTTTTGCACAAACTTAATATACTCTATGTACCTTCGGTACAGAGTATAAAAATTTAACCGGACTGGACAACTGGCGGATCATTCACGATACTTTGCCGCTCAGTCGGTCTTTCTTATTCAAAATTCTGAAGGCATTAGCATTTTCATGCCAGTTGTTAATGAAAACACTGTGTTGGAAAATCTTAAACTTGTAAAAACTTCCTACTCTTCTGGCTCAGACGAAGTTCCTAGCTGTATTCTCAAGAATTGTGCAAATGCTTTATGCAAGCCTCTTTCCAAAATTTTTGAATTATCTCTACACCACATCTTTTTCTCTGATATCTGGAAGGAATCCTTCATTTTACCACTTCATAAAAAAGGAAGTAGAACTGATATTCAGAATTATCATGGGATAGCAAAACTTTGTGCCATACCCAAACTTTTTGAATTGGTTATAACTTCGCAGTTGCAGCACCAGTGTTGCTCTCTTATGTCTCCATCACAGCACGGGTTTATGAAGCGCCGGTCTACATCAACAAATCTTCTCGAGTTTACTTCCATAATAAGGGACGGATTCAAGCTGAAAAATCAGTCAGATGTAATCTTCACAGATTTTAGCAAGGCATTTGATTCAGTTAATCACCTTTTGCTTTTAAAGAAATTATCACTTTTAGGTTTTCCTAACCCTTTAGTCAACTGGATTTCAATGTACTTGGCAAACCGCACACAGAAAGTCTTATTTAACAACACTCTCTTCAAGTGTGTTTACGTCACTTCCGGAGTTCCACAAGGGAGTCACCTAGGACCGTTGCTTTTTGGATTATTCATAAACGACCTTCCTTCTGTCATTGAAAATTCTCATGTGTTGATGTATGCAGACGATGTTAAAATTTGTATGCAGCTCACAGACCCCGATTCACATTGTCTGTTGCAAAACTACATTAACCATCTTCAATCTTGGTGCATTAACAACTTGCTGTTACTTAACCACTCTAAATGTAGTGCTATGTCCGTTTACCGCTCTGCCCCATTTATGGGTAACTATTCCCTGGGCGCGCACAACCTCGAGCGCATACATGTGGTAACAGACCTTGGCTTATTATTCAGCCATAATATGAACTTTTCTGATCACATTGGGATTATCGTTAGCAAAGCCAAAGGGGGATGACCCATACACCACTAAGCTTCTTTACGTCTCACTTGTCCGACCTATACTTGAGTACTGCTCATGCGTATGGTCACCGCAGTAGACAACATACCAGGGCCTTATTGAGTCGGTGCAGAAGCAATTTCTCCTGTTCGTCTTACGTGGACTAAACTGGGAACAACACCGTCGACTGCCTTCGTATGTGAACAGACTCCGTCTATTAAGCTTACCGTCTCTGCAAGATCGTAGAATCTGTCATGGAGTTATGTTCCTTCATAAACTAATAAATGGCCTTATAGATTCTGGTTTTCTTTTGAGCCATATTAATTTTTTAGTTCCAGCTAGATCTACACGACAGTTCCGACCAATTTTCTTAAATATAAGTAGATCTAATTTCGAATCTCACGACCCGTTTCGTAACGATTTATACCATTTGTTACATTCTGAGGGTTCGATGTTGGAAAATGTTTCTAATATTTTGACATACTTATCTATCCAGTGATTGTAAATCTTTGCCTCCGCAAACCTGATGTGAGTCGGAGCACATCATAAAAATGTTCTAAAAATCGGACGGAGGCGGAGATAGGACTAACTATATTTTTAAAAAATTTGGTGTATTATTATGTTGACAGCTAAATTTGTCAACTCTATTAAATAACGAGAAGGCCAAGCTAACTTCGTCTGTGCCGAAGTTTTTATACCCTTGCAAATGCAAATGTCACAGTTTAAGAACGCTTACATAAAAATCAAAAAATTTTGTAACTAAAACCTATTTTTCGACAGATAAACGTCTGAAAAAAGTTTTTCTCACTAAGACTCAATTTCCGACCGATCGGCCCTATGGCAGCCTTAAGATATAGTCATCCGATTTCGGCCCAATTTTTCGAATCTATTTGAAAGCATATAAAATAAGTCATCAGCGAGTTTAAGGACGCTAACAAAACTAAACAAAAAAATTTTTTTACCAAGACTCATGTTCGACCGATCGGTCCTATGGCAACCATAAGATATAGTCACCCGATGTTAATCAACTTTTTCAAATTAGTTTGAAAGCGCTTAATATTAATAATCACCGACCTTTAGAACGATTTACTTAAAAACAAAATAGTTTTTTTTCACTAAGACCCATTTTCCGACCGATCGGTCCTATGGCAGCTATAAGATATAGTCATCTGATTTTGACCAAAATTTGCAAATCTGTTTGAAAGCATATAATATTATTAATGACAGAGTTTAATCACGTTAACATTGCAAACAAAAAAGTTTTTCTCACTAAAACCCATTTTTCGACCGATGGTTCCTATGGCAGCTATAAGATATAGTGATCCGATCCGGTCGGTTCCGACATATTAGCAGCGTGCAGTAAAAAGAAGACTCTGTGCAAAATTTCAGCTCGATAGCTTTAAAACTGAGAGACTAGTTTGCGTAGAAACAGACGGACAGACAGACAGACGGACAGACAGACAGACAGACAGACGGACAGACGGACAGACAGACAGACGGACGGACAAAGCTCAATGAACTCAGCTCGTCCCCCTGATCAAGAATATATATAGTTTATGGGGTCGGAAATGAATATTTCTATGCGTTGCAAACTTCTGGGCAAAATTATAATACCCTTTGCAAGGGTATAACAAGAAAGAAAGTCGGTCAAGCCCGACTATAACATACTCTGTACCCTTACACTCGCATTTGCTCAGGAGTCAAACGGCCAGTTAACACCCCGCGCACAACGCGGTGCGCTCTCTAAGTTTCTCTCTCTCTCTCTCTCTCTCTTTCTCTCTCGCACTTAGATTGCCTGTGTTGAACGGTTAGGGTATGTTGCTGTGGTTGTTGGTGGGGTGGTGGGTGGTGTTAACTGGCCGTTTTTTGCTCATAACTTGAGTATCGTTCATCCGATCTTGATCATTCCTTCAGCAAATCGATAAATAATTTTGTTTTACAAGGTATCTCTAGAAGGAACGAACGATCTATCTCCAAAACTGTAGGAGATATGAAGTTTTTTCCAAATTACGGGGGCGGGAGGGGGCGTGGCAAAAATTGAAAATAAACTTGATCTGCCTGCAAGTATAAGAAATATATGTCCCATACATGTCAAACCTCGATCTCTTACCATCTCGGAGATCTGTGCGTTCATACGGACAGACAGACGGACGGACGGACAGACGGACAGACGGACATGGCTATATCGAATCGGCTGTTGATGCTGATCAAGAATATATATACTTTATAGGGTCGGAAACGATTCCTTCTCCCTGTTACATACTTTTGCACAAACTTAATATACTCTATGTACCTTCGGTACAGAGTATAAATATACAAATATTACGTAGGCTTATTGCGCGCTTACCCGTATACGCGCCAGCTGTTCCTTTGCGTCAAACAACAACGAATGCGTGGCTTGCAAAATGGGCTTGGGCACCCCTGGTCTAGTATAGGGATGCCCAAATGTTCCTTTTTCTAAGTATTCCAAGTGACATTGGTCAACCAATAAAAATGATATTGTTTGCGTCTTTCCCATTGAAACGTGCTGTGTGTGTGTGTGTGCTTTACAAAATCAAATTGTATAGAATGTGCTTACCAAATTTTAGGCAATTGTCCATTTCTAATTACCAATATAAAACATTTATCCAACCAACAACTCAAATTGAATGACAAGTTATCAGCAAATTTGATTTCCAATTATTATTCAATAGTGCCAATTTCGGTTCAGTACTCATGCTAATTGGTTTAGTCATTTGGGGGCCTCAAGGGCCCCATCAATTATTGCCTAGTATACACGATTTTCATGCGTCAGCGGGTACAAAAAAGCAAAAGGCCATAAATTATGAATGCGCGCTGAAATTTATGTAAAGCTCGATTGCATATTCAATTTGCACTTTCCAACAGCGTCTACTATCTGAGAGTGTTTTGTGTGTGTGAAACCAATAAGCTGAATAAATTTTAATGTGTGGTATTTGCGAAACAGTCTATTTTTGGGGCACCCTGCGGTTACAGGTAGCTGAGAGCAAAAACCAATCAGCCGCCCACGCAGGGCAATTAGCGGCTCAGCATTTGCATAACAATCGACACCGTCAGAGAGGAGCCTTAACCACATCCTTGTGCGTGTTGGTTTATGTTTTTTTTTGGTATACCCTGTAACAAAGCTACAGAAATAGGGGTGTAATGGGCTTGTGCTAATGGGTAACAAAGAATCTATAAAGAACATTTACCCAAGACCCTTTTGGGTTCACTTTCATTGCGTCTTTCGCACCGAACCTACTTGTAGATACATAAGATTTGTCAATTACAGAACATATTTCCGTCCATCCTTGACTGACTTTCTTTACTTATCTTTGTTATTCCTTTACCCTCATTTGCCTTCTAGGCATCCTTGATACCATACTCAGCGTGCAGCCCAAGGAGGGCGGTGGCGGTGGCGGCGAAACCAGAGAGAGTATAGTCTATCAACTGGCCGATGACATGTTACGAAAGCTGCCCGCCCAATACAATGCCTACGAGGTGCGAGAGAATCTGACACGCATGGGCATCCTGTTGCCCATGAACATCTTCCTCCGGCAGGAAATCGATCGCATGCAGCG
This sequence comes from Lordiphosa magnipectinata, assembly GCA_037044535.1. Classification (NCBI taxonomy): domain Eukaryota; kingdom Metazoa; phylum Arthropoda; class Insecta; order Diptera; family Drosophilidae; genus Lordiphosa; species Lordiphosa magnipectinata. The sequence goes on from JBAMBO010000427.1 coordinate 7,100, forward strand.
GGTTATTAAGCGTGTGCACACCTGTCTCTGTGATCTAAAACTGGCCATTGATGGCACCATTGTGATGAGTCCGGCACTGAAAGAGTCGCTCGATGCCATGTACGATGCCCGCATACCGGAGAGCTGGATGAAGGTGCGTATCTCAGGCCAAACAACAGCGCATTAAATGCATTTGGCAAATATGGCAAATAAAGCTCACCAACAGGAATAGATTTTATGGTCTCTCAGGTGCTTGCTGGCCCCTCATTTTATGTACACATGTACACTTTGTGGCCGGGGCAGAAACTAATCTGGACGTGCGTTTTGTGTGGGCGCTGTACCCGCTTTTATTGTCTCACGAGGTTTTTATCGGTGCACAAACAAATTAAGCCAAAAATTGTGAACAAAATGAATGCCCTCAGGCCCAAAGGTCTGATGTTTGTTTGGCGAGTAGAAATTATGAGTCGCTTATAAAAATTTGATTGATTTTTTGCAGGCCCTTTACTCGGCGCGGGGTTCATTTCCATTTATGCGTGCAAACGTTTAACGCCTCAGCAGAGCGTCTTTCCTTTTGTTGTGGTTTTTATTAATGGCAGCCGCAAAGAGTTTTTTCTGAACAGAAGTTTGTTCTTACCTTTTTTTTTTGGGGAGGGGATAAGTTAATCATTTCAAAGGTAAACCAAAGCAATTGAATGGAAAATAATTGAGCCTAATGAACTCAATTGTATTTGTATGCGCTTCAAAGACTTAGGCAAACATAATTAAGTGGTTAGGAGTTCAAGATAGGAAGGTTCCATGACATTTAAAAGTTTTTAAGAGCGTACACTTAGAATGAAGGGCAAGTGACCCAAAATTCACGTTTATAAATGCTCGAAGGAACGCAAATTATGATAAACTTACTGAAAGAAGTTATTTGGCAGTCATCCGGGTCCTTTTATACCCGTTACGCGTAGTGTAAATAGGATATACTAAAGTTGTGCAAATGTATGTAACAGGCAGTACATATTCTTAATCAGCATCAACAGCCGAGTCGACATAGACTTGTCCATTCGTCTGTAAGAACACCTAGATTTCAGAGACTGAGATTGATATCTATAAAATTGTGGCAGTTATTCTAAACTTTTTATTGATCTGCCTGCAGACAATTGGAGTCTACATTTCCAATTTGCTTGCTCTAGCTCTTCTAGTCTCTGAGATCTAGGTGTTAATACAGACAAACGGGTCGGACTGACAGACGGAAAAGGCTATATCGACTAGGCTGTTAATGCTGATCAAGAATATATATACTCTATATGGTCGGCAATGATTTCCTCTGCCTGTTACATACATTTGCACGACTTTAGTATACCATTTTTACTCTAGGCGTAGCGGGTATAAGAACCCACCGTCCAAAACCCAGCACGTTCGTAGTGCTGTAATAATCGGCTTGATTTTTGATTGGGAAGAAAATGAGCTTTAGAAAAATGTGTATATCTTCGGTATCGGTTTATTTATTATGAAAATGTGATGTTTTTTGGGAAGGTAATTGAATGCCCTATCATTCATTCATAAACCACTTCTCAATCTGGTGCTTGACTTCGGCGATATAAAGGCTTTTAAAGGCAACTTTGCATTAAATTCATCACTTTAAAAAAAAAAAAAATCTTAATTTTAAGTGCGATTTTCACCAAGTGTAAAACTTATTTTTATTGCTGGTCACAAAAGACTCATCTCTTAAAAATACAACGCCACATATTTCATTAAAATCCATCGAAGAATATAGAAGTTATTATATTATAACGATAGTCCAATATATTTAATGACCCCTACAACTGTATGTTTCCCTAGTGAGACCAATCCTTGAATATGGGTCGTGTGTCTGATCTCCATACTACCAAAAATATCAAGATCAACTGGAATCGGTTCAGTAGCAGTTCTTAATTTTCGCTCTCCGAGGCTTAAACTGGGATCCTTTCAGCCATCTTCCACCTTACGAGGACAGCTTACGCTTAATCAAACTGCCTTCTCTTAAGAACCGCAGAACTTGCCTTGGTGTCCTTATTATTCATAAACTCCTGTCAGTAGTAATCGACTCTATCGCTTTGTTATCTAATATAAGTCTTGCTGTCCCACAACGCGTTACTACAAATTTTTATCCTATTTATCTACAGCCATGCTAAAAAAACTACGCTCATAACGAACCGTTCCGATATTTTTGTTTAAACTATAACTTGCATTATCATACTTTCTCAACTCACTCCTCCTTGTTTGTAATAAAAGATAGTTTATTGTTGTTCCTAAGTAGGCCTTCTTAAAGTAAAACAGAACATTGTTAAACTATAAACTAAATAAATAAATATAAATAAATTAATAAAATATATCATCCTTTATCGGGAGTCGAACCAGAATATCAAAAAATCAAAATACAAATAAAAAACAAGAAAGAAAGTCGGTCAAGCCCGACTATAACATACTCTGTACCCTTAACGTCTCAGCTCGCATTTGCTCACGAGTTATACGCGCTCATCTCTAAGTTTCACTCTCTCTCTCTCTCTCTCTCTCTCTCTCACTAAGATTGCCGTTCAATAGAATGCTGCGGTGGTGGGTGGGGTGGTGCTGGGTGTTTACTGGCCGTTTTTTGCTCATAACTTGAGTATCGCTCATCCGATCTTTATCATTCCTTCAGCAAATTTCTATTTCTAGAAGGTACGAACGATCTATCTTCAAAACTGTAGGAGATATGACGTTTTTTCCAAATTGCGGGGGCGGGTGTGGGCGTGTCAAAAATTGAAAATAAACTTGATTTGCCTGCAAGTATAAGAAATATATGTCCCATACATGTCAAACCTCTATCTCTTACCATCTCTGAGATCTCTTCGTTCATACGGACGGACGGACGGACGGACGGACGGACAGACGGACATGGCTATATCGACTCGGCTGTTGATGCTGATCAAGAATATATATACTTTATAGGGTCGGAAACGATTCCTTCTCCCTGTTACATACTTTTGCACAAACTTAATATACTCTATGTACCTTCGGTACAGAGTATAACAAGGTTTCAATCGTATCCACTCAGCCACCGCCTATCCCTTAAAACTCGTATCTAAATTCTTATATACGATTAGCACGAAACCAAGTATTTTTTGTCTTTGAACACTTCAAGCGAAAAGATGGTCATTTTTATACTCTGTACCAAAGGCACACAGAGTATATTATATTAAGTTTGTGCAAAAGTATGTAACAGCCAGAAGGAATCATCTCCGACCCTATAAATTGTATATATTTTGATCAACATCAACAGCCGAGTCGATATAGCCATGTCCGTCTGTCGGTCCGTCCGTATGAACGAAGAGATCTCAGAGATGGTAAGAGATAGAGGTTTGGCCTTTATGGGACATATATTTCTTATACTTACAGGCAGATCAAGTTTAATTTAAATTTTTGCTACGCCGCTACCCACCTCCGCAATTTGGAAAAAAACGTCATATCTCCTACAGTTTTGATGATAGATTGTGCGTACTTTCTAGAGATATCTAGTAATTAAAATTAAATAATTATATATAATAATAATTATTTATCGATTTGCTGAAGGAATGATAAAGATCGGATGAACGATACACAAGTTATGAGCAAAAAACGGCCAGTTAACACCCCCCAACCATAACCACAGCATTCCGTTCAAGAGAGAGAAACTTAGAGAGCGCACCGTTTCAAGGTTCAAGAAAAAGTGGGACAACTCTACTTTTGTCAACGAATAGGTTTGATTTCGGTAGATTTATTACGAATTGATTGAACGAAAATTGGATACCATTTCAAATATATATGTCGAAGGCTGGTTAGCCTTATTGTTTATAACTTCCTTCATTGTTAGGAGCGCAGCGAGTTTCGATGTTTACTCGACAAAGGTTATAATAAGTGTGACCCAGTTCTCCGCTCGTCACCTTTATATACACTTCCCATACATCGAACCACACTCGACGACATTGCAACCGAGGCCCCGTTCCGAACAATCGTGCAACCGACCACTCGCTCTAATGAGCAACGTTCTATCGAACTTAACTAACCAACATTGTAGCAGGCCCCACTAGGCTAAAGGCCACGTGGTCCAAAATTGACATTTCAGCGTTGATAACTCATTTTTCAATCCTAAATAACATGATGATACGACCAATTTCTCATTGTTGCTTAATACTGAATATACATACTAAATTCCAATCAGTACCGTCCCGCGGAACCCAACCAAATTTTCAGTGCACTTGATAGTTTCAGAACTCACAATTTACCCCGTAACTTCAAGTAGATTTGTATATGGTTCACATCCCTCCCAAGAATTCAGTACATTTCGTATTCCGCAGGAATTCTGTCCCACACCATTCACTATCAACAACGAGTTCTAAACAAGGAAGCCATTTTCTGACCTTTGCGGTGTATATTCGAGAGTCGGGAAAACTTAAGTCGTATTATTTCTACGAACTTAGCTTGAAAACTGGATTTGAAGTAGGTTCGATAAACAAAAATGTTTCCCGTTCAAGCTTTTATGGTCGTTTTTCCTTCGAGGGGATTTTACAAAATCGACAATTTACTTGTCTTATTAATTTGGGGATTTTGGCCACAAACCGAGTTTCAAGTCATATGAAAAGACTAAGCTTAATTCGGCTGTGCCGAAGTTTTTATATAAATTGTGTGAAAATATCAGAAGTTAGAAGCACTAACGCTAAAATCCAAAATTTTTTCTTACTTACGGCCTATTTTGGGAATCCGTTTCAAAACATTTAAATTAACAACCAGCGAGTTAAAGAACGATAAAATTGAAAACAAAAAAGTTTTTCTCTCTGAGGCCCATTTTCCGACCGCAGCCATAAGATGTAGTTATCTGATCTCGGACAAATTTTGCAAATCTGTTTGAAAGCATTAATAACCGAGCTTAAGAACTATCAGTCCTGTCGGAATTGCTATGAGTTGTGATTTCTAAGAAACGATTAAAGAATTCGGGCGAATTTGTCACTAAGAGGGTCGAATGAAGGTAAAGAGGATTTTGAAGTTAAAAGTCGAAGAAGACAGTCGCTATTTGGAAGCGAGTATATTTAACAAATTCCGATTCCGCATGATTTGATCGATATCGAAAACGGGAACAGGCCTGTAGAAGATTTAAAACAAAAAAGTTTTTCTCACTAAGTAACATGGTTCCTATGGCTGCTATAAGATATACTAATCCGATCCGGTCGGTTCCGACATATTATCAGAGCCCAGTAAAAAGAAGACTCTGAACTGAAAAACTAGATTGCGTAGAAACAGACATATAGACTGACAAAGCTAAATCGACGCAGCTCGTCGCCCTGATCAAGAATACATAAAGGCCTTATTCACCAGCACAAATCGATGACAAAAATGGTTGTGGTGAACGAATGTGATGTGCAATCATAATTGCTGGTTTTTGTGATTGTGATGGATAAAAAAATCAGAAAAATTCAAGCTATCATTTAAAATAAAAACGATAACTTTTTAAGCCATAAGCGATAACCATCCAAGCCGTTCAGCATAAGCCAATCAATATTTTTTTTTATGGATGATGTTTGATTTTTGATGTATGCTGGTGAACACGGCCATAGATTATGGGATCGAAATGATTATTTTTAAGCGTTGTAAACTTCTGCGCAAAATTATAATATTCTTTGCAAGGGTATACAAAATGTTTCCTCATACAAACTTTTGCGGGCTTTATTACCTGGTATGCAATTTCTTCATTGCAATGGCAAAAATTCTCAAATAAGTCGTCCGTACCCATTGTCACTAGAATGAGAAATATAAAATTTCAAATTTCCCATTTTCCTTTCAATCTCTACGCTGTGATAATGTGGCTTGTCAATGTCACTTGCAGATATCCTGGGAGTCGACAACGCTTGGCTTTTGGTATACAGAACTGCTGGAGCGTAACGGACAATTTCGTACTTGGATATCAACGGATCGACCAAAGGTAAGCTGAAGCATTAAACAATTAAAGACTTTGTGTTTTTTAATTTTTACCCCAACTCTTTGTTTAATTTGTCAACAAAAAGGTATTCTGGATGACAGGCTTCTTTAATCCACAAGGTTTTTTGACCGCCATGCGACAAGTGAGTAGAGTAAAAATATAAACAAAAAAAAAAAAAGAAAACAACGAAAAGCCAAACAAAATACCAAACGAAACAACAAAGAAATTGTTTTCATGGCACCCGGGTTACGGGATTAAGTATGTACAAGCTCGTACGTATGTATATATATGTGAGTGGTGGGTGCCACTCTCAGATTCTAGAGCAATAAATTTTTGAATATTAATACACTGATAAAAATTATTTTAACATGATATTTTGCTTGAGTTTCCATTAATGATGGATTGTGCAGGAGTGAACAAAATTAAGAAAAATGAGGAAGTGATTAAGTTCTTCTTCAATTGTTATTCTTTGTTCAGTGACTCATTCTTCAGTCACACAGGTTGTGAGTGAGTCATTGTTCAATTACTCTTGTTAGATTCTTTATCAATGAAAAATGGTAAGTGACTCTTGTTGGACTCTTTTTTAGTGAGTCTTACACAATGACTCTTGTTCAGTGACTCTTGTTTAGTGACTCATTGTTCAGTGACTTTTGTTCAGTAACATTTATTAAGTGACTCTCTTTTGGAGACTCATTTTTAGTGACTATTGTTCAGTTATTTATTGTCCAGTGACTCTGGTTGAGTGACTTTTGTTCAGTAAACATTGTCAGGGGCTTATTGTTCAGTGACTCTTGTTCACTAACTGTTGTTCACTAATTTCTATTCAGTGATTCCTTGTTAGACTTTTGTTCAGACACTTATGGTTGACTCTCTTTTTCAAAACGTGACTCTTATTCAGTGACTTTTGATCAGTGAATATTGTCAGAGACTCATTGTTTACTAAGGGCCGATTTCTCATCTTTTCAATAGCTGCTATTTGACAGATTAACTATGTTTATGTGTCAAAGAGATGAAAAATCGTCCGTGACTCTTGTTCACTAACTCTAATTCAGTGATTTATTCTACAAAGACTTTATTTATATACAGTTTGAGGTTTTATTATGTGTTTTTCTAATGTTTTTAGTCGGTAGCACTTAAAGTTACAATTTGGCTTCTTACTCTGTCAATCGCTCGATCTAGACTGCCCGCTGCAAGCGTCGTCTGTTCTGCTCAAAGCCAAAACCCACCCTGCTTATGCTCTCTGAGAGTGAGAGAGTGCGAGAGTGAACTCCTGAGAGCGACTAATAGAGAGTAAGCAAGCCTCGCCTACTACAGACTCTTGCTTAGTGACCCTTCTTTGACTTTTGTTAAGTGACTCTTTTTCAGTGACTCTTGTTCAGTGACTGATTGTTCAGTTATTTTTTGAATCAAAACTTTTTGTCTTCGGTTTGTTTGTTTCTTTTTCCGAGTGTACCCCCAAGAATACTATTTTAATACAGCCATAATTACTGAACTGACACAAACTGCCAGCACTTCACTTACTCGCACATATCCTGCACATTCCGATAATCGTCATCCTGGGTCATTCTGCCTGTCGCACACAGTTCAATATTGATATTTCATACTTTTGTGCCCTTCTTCTTCCATTTTGCATGCCTCTTGAACCCCATTTATGGTTCAATTCTCATCATCAGGAGGTAACGCGAGCGCATAAAGGCTGGGCCCTCGACTCGGTCGTACTGCAGAATCAAATAACACGCTACAACAGGGAGGACATCAGCGAGTATCCCACGGAGGGTGTGTACGTGCACGGACTGTTTCTCGAAGGTAAGTGTGCACCTTGCAGTGGGATAAAAGTTGTGGATACTCGTCGCCACTACGTCCTTTGGCGTCCTTTTAAGTGTGAATTGATTACAGTTTTATGCGACGGTTCGCAAACCTTTTGTTGTCACCACAAATAGTTTTCAGGCTTGTTTGTGTGGTCTGGTTGGGAAAATTTTCCCCTTTGTTGTGTGAAACCGAAAATTGTTTGGCAAGAAACTTGCTTAGTGTGTAATATTTGTATCTAAGAAATGTTTTCTGCAGTATTTTTTTTAACCATCCTGGTGTTATAGAAGTTTTCCACAGCTGACTTCTTTTTGGCTGCACTGGATGTTGTTTAAACTGATGGTTTTTAGTGCTTTGAATGAGAGTCCTTGTGTCCATTTGAACGATTTGGTGTCCATGTTTTACAGAAATTAAACTCAACCGGGTTGCCAGTTAAGAGCACTCTCCTTCTGCTTTTCCAAATTGTGACATTCATTCACAAATATCTTATCTATTCTCTTTTTATACCCTGTGCCGTCTATGTAGTAATTTCTTTCTCGCATCCATCTCGGGCTTATACGCCTGAGTGCACTCAGAAGACTTATGATTTTGATTCATTTGTTTAAACAGTGCTTCCACATTGTTGCAATATATAAGACCATTGTCTTCGGAAAAGAATTATTCGAAACTTGTGTGTATATTACGATAAATTGTTATTTGGAAATCTGATTGGACTAAATTCCAAATTGCAAATTAAACTGTAACATTTACACGCTGGCGACTAAGTGAATTGAAATTATTTTTAATCCAAACAACATGTTCAACAGATTGCCATGAATTTCCTAAATGGGAGAAAATATTGTAAACGAGAAAGCAAAGCTAACTTCGTCTGTGCCGAAGTTTTAATATACTTGAAAAGTGGTTAGAGCGAGACGGACATATTCCCAAATGTATCCAGAGAGCGTAAACAAGAGCGAACAGCTGACTAATTTCTGACAAAAGCGGTGTCGACTGCGCAATCATTCAGTCTAGATATCTTAGTCTATGCTTCAATGGTTAGCGATTTCGACCAAACTTTGCAGATCAGCTTAAAAACATTTAATAATAACAATGACCGAATTTAAGAGCGCTAATATTGAAAACAAAAAAGTTTTTCTCTGTAAAACCCATTTTCCGAACGAACATTTCTTATATCTTAACCAAAGTTCTCACGAAGCCTTTTGGTACAAATACGCTGCACATTTGTCGGAACCGGCCGAATCGGATGACTATAGCATATAGCTGCTATAGGAACAATCGATCAAAAAACTAGTTTTAGTGAGAAAAACTTTTTTGTTTTCAATGCAAACGCCCCCAAACCACGCATTTTTCAGTTCCCTACGATTTTACATAATTCCACCAAGTTTGATGAAAATCGGAAAACTATATAGTATAGCTGCCATACAAAAGTTAGTTCAGAGAAAAAAGTCTTAGTTGGAAAAACTTTTCTGTTTTCAATGATATCGCTCTCAAACTTGTTACTGATCGATACTATATGCTACCATACAATTCTGCCAAGTTTGATTCAAATCAGATGACTATATCTTATAGCTGCCATAGGAACCATCCACCAGTGAATGGGTCTTAGTGAGAAAAACTTTTTTGTTTTCAATGTTAGCGTTCTTAAACTCGTCCATTATTGATATTATAGGCTTTCAAACAGATTTGCAAATTTTGGTCAAAATCGGATGACTGTATCTTATAGCTGTCATAGGACCGATCGGTCGGAAAATGGGTCTTAGTAAGAAAAACTTTTTTGTTTTCAATGTTATCGGCATAAAACTCGGCCATAATTAATATTATACGCTTTCAAACAGATTTGCAAATTTTGGTCAAAATCGGATGACTATATCTTATAGCTGCCATAGGACCGATCGGTCGGAAAACGAGTCTTAGTGAAAAAACTTTTTTTGTTTTCAAGTAAATCGATCTTAAGGTCGGTGATTCTTAATATTAAACGCTTTCAAACTAATTTGAAAAAGTTGATCGACATCGGGTGACTATATCTTATGGTTGCCATAGGACCGATCGGTCGGAAAATGAGTCTCAGTGAGAAAAACCTTTCTGTTTTCAATTTTATCTTTCTTATTTTGATATATTTTCAAAAAGATTCGTTAAATTTGGTCGAAATCAGGTGTTTATCTGTCGGAAAATGAGTTTTAGTTAAAAATTTTTTTAGAATTTTATGTAAGCGTTCTTAAACTCTGAAATTTCAAAAACAGCATTTGCAAGGGTATAAAAACTTCGTCACAGACGAAGTTTGCTTGGCCTTCTCGTTTTACTTTCCCGCGCTGTATCACGGAAATTTTTCAATATTTTGAGTTCAAAAAATTTCTAAATGTACTTCAATAGTAACTTAATACATGCTAAGAAATTTAAAGTTCTAAGTTTTAATCGCTCTTCAAAAAAAATTCCCGAAAAACAGTAAACAAAACGGGCGTCACACGGGTCAACCCCCTTAAGTGCTAAGCAGACCAAGTCTTGAGTGTATATTGGCCACATAATTCAAAATGTCGACAGATATGCAAAATGCACATTTTACACTATGTATTGGAAACTAAGGATGATGTGGGAAAACTGCCCTGCAAACATTTTGTCGGGTTCCTTATCTCTATCGTCAAAAAGAGAGTTTGGCGATAGTTTGAGGGGAGAGTTTTCTGATGTTTGGCGATTTACACAATCAAAATGGGGTATCGCATTCTTAACATACAAGAGATAAATAAGCGATTTTTTTCGGCCAATCGGTAAATTGGCGATATATCGCTAAACTATCGCCTTGAAGATATGAATGCGATTCTCGTCGCAAATTCCAATTTCACTATTTAAATGGGCTGAGAGGGAATTCGTTCTTAAGAATTACAAGAAAGCAAAAATTGGTGTATGTTTTCAATTAAAGTACATCTTATTCAATACAAATAACACATTAGATGCGTTGCTTTACACGCGCGGCGTGGTGCAGCCGTTTAAGGCGTCGCTCCAAACGTGTTTCAGTTCAACGCGCCCGAGTTCGCATCTCCGCCAGAGTAAGTGAAATATAAGTTTGCTTAATTTGTTGGTTTTCGGAATAATAAAAATAACAAATCTTATCCTCCCACATAAGAGACTCATTAACTCATTCATTATTACTACTATTTACTATCTCCTCCAGAAGGAATATACTTTTTTTTATCACCAGGAAGAATCACTTTTTTATCGCCAGGAAGAATCGCTTTCTTGGCACACTTCTTCCCGAAGGGAGATAAGAATGCGATTCTTCCAGTAGGTATCGATTATCTCTGGCGATATCGCATAGTTATCGCATTCTTATCTCCCTTCGGGAAGAAGTGTTCCGCGATAAAAAATGTTTGCTGGATGATGACATATTTTAAATCAGGACAACACAAATACTATGAAGATGTCGATGGAGTTTGTGGAGATTTTTCGTGTTGCCTTGTGTATTTGTTTTTTTTTTCCGGGATTTATCAGAATGGATTTTTTTGTGAGTGTCTTTACATATTGGTTTTGATTTCTTCTTAGTGGACTGTATTTTAGCTATATGTTTTTACACATTGGCTTTGTAATTTTCCTGCTCAGTTGTATTTTCTTTTATTAAACTTATTTTCAAAGTAAGTCAAATGTGGCTGAAACGGTGCGAACTTTGAAGAACCGCACTTTCATTAATTAATTCCAACCTCCAAAGAAATATAATATTGTTTCCATATCCAAATTTTTCTTTTAAAGAGATGTCTGTGGCAACGGGAATTGGTGTTGGGGTTGAAAATTGGCTCGGATAGATTTCCGTGACACCTCTACTTGTGACTTGTGATAATTTCATATTGCACACCATAGTGTGAAATTAGTTATGCTTTCCATTACGCTAACTAAAACAACTGATTCAAATAATCAGTTCAAAGTGTTCTCTTTATCTAACAAAATTTTCTTTATTACTATTGTTGGTCATTGGATCGAAAGGTGTGGAAACTAGAGCCACTTCAGCGTCTTGCAAACAAAGGCGTACACTAAGTTTTAATTCGAAATGACCATAAATTGGTTGCTACGTGACTCAATCAACAAATGTGAGTTGCCAATTGAATATGCCAATAAATGCACATGCTTTCCATACTTAATCCTGGACCTAACAATACAAAATTTGCATAAATCGAACACTCCGACAAGTACCCAACATGGGACTCGTTAAGCCAGGCCAGCTTATAACAGCACAGGACACTCTCCGCCTTTGCAGTTAAACTAAATCCGGTCGCAAAGAGAAGGTGTTTGGGTTTTTTTATTCATTTTTTTTTTTTTGGGAGTTTATTAAACGCAATAATTTTGCCTTAGGTTGTTAGATAATAAACATTTTGGGCGGACATGCATACGTGTGGGTGGCGGACACAAGCTCACTTCTACATATGTCCTCGGGCGGTGTCAACCTTTATGTTGGTGCGAGGCTTAATAACAACATTTTTGTGTGCTGGCCCAACAGGCGGGCAATTAAGATAACTTACCTTATTTTGTATACCAGTATTGCCCATTTCCGGGACTTACTCCATCTCTCTCTCTCTTTTAGGGGCTTCATTGGATCGTCGTAGCGGCAAACTGATTGAGTCTCGAATGAAAGTGCTTTACGAACAAATGCCCGTGATTTACATTTATGCCATCAACACCACAGCCGGCAAGGATCCCAAATTGTACGAGTGCCCCATATACCGTAAACCACAGCGCACCGACTTAAAGTACGTGGGTTCCATTGACTTTGAGACCGACTTCAATCCCAAACATTGGACACTGCGCGGTGTGGCCCTGCTGTGTGACATCAAGTAAAGGGAGAGAAGCGGTTTTTTGTTTCGGCAATTTGTTATACTAATATGGTTTAGACAGGAGGTCAATTAGTAAGCAATTATAAGCTGTTTTATCGTCTGTAGAAATACATTGTTAATCACTTAAATTTCTAATAAATAAACATTTCATTTAGTTTAGCAAATCATGAAGAGAATTTGTATGGTTTGAATGGTTGAAATTATTATTTAGAAGCTAAGAAAGTATTGCGTCGCCAGTGCGCAAACAATGCGCACATTCGAATTCTGTTCACTGACGATAAAATGTTCACCTTAGAGGAATCGTTCAAAAAACAGAATGATAGAGTGTATGCTGTGTCATCGAAACAAGCGTCCGAGCTCGTTCAGAGAGGTCACCATCCGGCTTATGTAAAGGTTTGGTGGGAAGTCGCCTATGATGGGGTCACCAAGCTCCAATTTTTGTGAATAAGGAGTCAAAACATCGGCGACAGTGTATCAATCCGACGTTTTGGAAAAGGTTGTGAAGCCTCTCAACACAACATTATTTGCAAACAAGCCGTCGACCTTTCAACAAGACTCCGCTCCAGCTCACAAGGCAAAAACGACTCAAACCTGGCTAACGAACCAAGTACCGAACTTCATTTCTAAGGATGATTGGCCTGCTGGTAGCCCAGACCTGAACCCATTGAACTTCAAACTGTGGTCCGTTCTCAAGGCTATGGCCCACCTAGCATTTGGAAGATCATTAGGTGATTCCTCACCTTGGTGAGTCTTTTACGAGCCCATTTGATGATTAAAAAGAGATTAGTTTCATGTGCGATTTAAGGAAGACTCGAAAATGACTCATGCATTTGCTCAAAATGTGATTCATTAAAAAACGACTCGACAAAGATTCGCAAATAACTCAAGAATGAGTCGAAACTGATCAGAAAAACGGGTTAAAAACGACTCTTCATAAAGAGTCGCAGCTAGGGTACCATTTTGTACCGACAAAAGTATCAAGTATGATCAGAAAACGAGCGCATTTATGACTATTTTAATCAGACAGAGGACTCGAAAAAGACTCGAGTGTGATCAGAAAATTTATAAAATGCTTGCTGAGGGCTTGCTCTACTCGACACCCAAGTATTGAGTCTTTGAAGCACGCCCTTGTCCGAGTGGAAAATTTCTCAATGTATGAGGTGCGCACTGCGATCGATGAAGGGCCAGAGAGACTTGGGCATTGCTGGAAGACACAAGGCGGCCATTTCGAATAAGTTGTTCTACGATTTGTAGCCATTGAGCGACCGAATAAAAAGAAGAAAAAAGTTTTGAAATATATCACTAGCCAACAAGATCCAGTATATTGAAGGGTTGGTGATGATTCTAGATGATTTTCGTGTGCTGAACACGAATCTGTTTTCAGAAATGGTCCATCATGTTGAAATTTTTACTAATTTGAGCTTAAAGTAGCAAAAAATGCCTTTTTTACCCTTTTTAGACACGTTTTGTGGGGAACATATACTTTTGTTTTGACTTATTATACTCTGTACCAAAGGCACACAGAGTATATTAAGTTTGTGCAAAAGTATGTAACAGGGAGATGGAATCATTTCCGACCCTTTAAAGTATATATATTCTTGATCAGCATCAACAGCCGATTCGATATAGCCATGTCCGTCTGTTCGTCTGTCCGTCTGTCTGTCTGTCTGTCCGTCCGTCCGTATGAACGAAGAGATCTCAGAGATGGTAAGAGATAGAGGTTTGACATGTATGGAACATATATTTCTTATACTTGCAGGCAGTTCAAGTTTATTTTCAATTTTTTCCTCTGAAATGTCAGAGTTTAAGAACGCTTACATAAAAAATTAAATATGTTTCTAACCAAACTCAATTTTCTGTCAGATAAACATCTGATTTCAAACATATCAAACATATTTACAATCGCCGAGCTAAGGAACGTTAAAATTGAAAACAAAAAAGTTTTTCTCATTAAGATTGATTTTCCGACCAATCGGTCCTATGGCAGCCTTAAGATATATCCATCCGATTTCGACCAAATTTTGCGAATCTATTTGAAACAAGAAAGATAGTCGGTCAAGCCCGACTGTAACATACTCTGTACCCCCCTTACCTCGCATTTGCTCACGAGTCATATGCGAGGGTGAGGGGTGTTAACTGGCCGTTTTTATACCCTTGCAAAGGGTATTATAATTTTGCCCAGATGTTTGCAACGTATAGAAATATTCATTTCCGACCCCATAAACTCTATATATATTCTGCGACGAGCTGAGTCGATTGAGCTTTGTCCGTCCGTCTGTTGTAACGCAAACTTGGCTCTCAGTTTTAAAGCTATCGAGCTGAAATTTAGCACAGAGTCTTCTTTTTACTGCACGCTGCTAAAATGTCGGAACCGACCGGATCGGATGACTATATCTTATAGGTGCTATAGGAACCATCAGTCAAAAAATGGGTCTTAGCGAGAAAAACTTTTTTTTTCAATGTTAGCGTCCTCAAACTGTTTCATCACTAATATTATATGATTTCAAACAGATTAGCAAAGTTTGGTCAAAATCGGATGACTATATCATATAGCTGCCATAGGGCCGATCGGTCGGAAAATGGGTCTTAGTGAAAAATTTTTTTTTGATTTTAACTTTATCGTTCTTAAACTCAGCGATTGTTAATTTGAAATGTTTTGAAAAAGATTCGCGAAATCAGATGTTTATCTGTCGGAAAATGGGTTTTAGTTACAAAAGTTTTTGATTTTTATGTAAGCGTTCTTAAATTCTGTCATTTCAAAAATAGCATTTGCAAGGGTATAAAAACTTCGGCACAGACGAAGTTAGCTTGGCCTTCTCGTTTGCTCATAACTTGAGTATCGTTCATCCGATCTTTATCATTTCTTCAGCAAATCGATATTGATTTGATTACTAGATATCTCTCGAAGGTACGAACAATCTATTATGAAAACTGTGGGAGATATGACGTTTTTTCCAAATCGCGGGGGCGGGAGGGGGCGTTTCAAAAATTAAAAATAAACTTGATCTGCCTGCAACTATAAGAAGTATATGTCCCATACATGTCAAATCTCTATCTCTTACCATCTCTGAGATCTGTGCGTTCATACAGACGGACAGACGGACGGACGGACAGACGGACAGACGGGCAGACGGACATGGCTATATCGAATCGGCTGTTGATGCTGATCAAGAATATATATACTTTAAAGGGTCGGAAACGATTCCATCTTCCTGTTACATACTTTTGTACAAACTTAATATACTCTTTGTACCTTCGGTACAGAGTATAGAAACAGCACTAGCAACCTACTGTATGGAGAGCGGACATTCAGCGAATTTTAAAGGAACAACAATTTTACAATAAGAGAGCAATTAAAGGAAGCGCTTTACTCTTGAAATGCTACATATAATTCACACGCCAACAGATAAGAGACTTAACTATAAAACTGACACTGAAAACTGCGCCCACATTTACAGACATCTACTCAATAGGCAATCATTTAGTACTGAACTCCACGTCAAGCGGTAAATACGTGTTATTAATTGTATTTACAAAATGTTTTTTGTAGTAATGTGATAATTGGTAAATTGTGTTTGTAGTGTCCCTGAAGACGGATGCCAAGGCGCATTCGAAATATATCGGAAACAAACCAAAACCACTGAGTTTTTCCTTTCGACCTAGACCCAGCTAACATCTACGTTATATACCAACATAACGAGACCTAGAGCCGGCAAAAACTTGAAGGTTTAATTTGGTCATTGAATTTAAACTACTAAGCCGATTTGAAAATAATGTTCAACGCGATTATTGACAATTCAACAACCTTTGCTTGCCTCCATTTGATATGGCTTTAAATTTAAGTGCACCTACCAAAAAAAATAAAAAAAAATGCATGTTTAAAAAACGTTGCCATGAAAAACTGTTTGAAATCGATTTTTTAGATCACTAATCGAAACTACTCTAAAAATTGATTCAGTAGAAATGGGTCATTAAATTTGATAATTTTTGTAACCTAGTGTAATATGTATACTCAAAAGGTACTCAAAGAACTATTTATTTTTCAAGATTAAATGAGGTTAGAAACGGTTGGAAACACCTAATTGATTACTAACATCTTTTTTCCGATGTTGCCAAAACCATCAACAAATTTATATAGTTAAAGTCGGTTGTAATACGGTTGTAACTAATGGTAGCGGTAGTGGTAGTAGTTTTTAATTATTAACCAATGCACGTATTCGTATATTCGTATATTTGACGTTATATAAGTTTTAAAAGGAACCAGTTTCGATACCAGAGAATACTTCTTACCATTCGGAATCCTTTGTACTTGTGATTTCGGTTAGCTAAGAGTAATGATAGGGTATACCAAATAAAGTCCAGTTATAAAAGAATACCACTTTCACCAGCTATGTGTATTGCAACGTGGGAATTTGGAGAGGTGGGTAAAATCGTTAATTTGCCACTAATTCTGAAACCCGTTGTGTTGTGCGTGTTTTGTTTTAGAAACATTATGATGAAAATCACAACTTATTGACCTAGAGCCTGCTAAAATGTTCTATGATTGAAAACCAAAATATATTTCAAAGTTAAGGGTTTCATTTAACCAAAGCAAGCACTAAATAATTGGAATGCCATTTCAATATTTTGGATTGATTTATTCTTCAATTGGTTTTTAAATAAATACATATACATACATATATATATATATAGAATCTTGTTTATGTATAATTTGTAATTCAAATAGAATTTAATTTGTTTGAGGGGATTTTCATTAGTTCAGCTTTTTCGTTTATGTGGAGAATATCCTTTTATTTACATACATATATAGTTAGTTTTATATATATAGAGAGAGTTTTATACGTTTAACATAAAATGTACAGAACGCGAATGGTGTGTGTGTGTGTGTGTGTGTGTAGGTCACTCAATGTAGGTAAAATCGTTTCAAACTCAAATTCAAGAAATGTGATTGAGCATCGGTAACAGAATTCAACAAATTCATAAACATACACAAAATTCCGCCCGCGGAGTGTTTATTGTTATATAAACCAACAAAATAGGAAATGCGCGATAGGCTTAACACCAAAATGCCATAAATATTAATAAAATGTAAAACTAGATAATTAGGATTAGCTTTTGGAACACACACACGCACACACACACATGTAATATTTTGATTTACATAGATTTAAGACTATATATTTTCAATCAACATCATTTATGCTATTAAACAAATGCCATTTTTTTTTTGCGAATTTTTTGTTTTGTTTTTTCCTTTTGCTAAGCGATAAATATAATTTGAGTAAAGTACCAGGAATGCCCCACTTTTCGTTTCGATCTGAGATAGAGGTAGCACGAATCATTGTTAGTTAATTAAGAATAGGTGGGGGGTGGAGTTGGGGTGGGGTTTGAAGTTAGCTATGTTATCGGAGGGGTTTGTGCACACACAACATGCCTGTCTTAGAGCCAGCCATTTAGGAACCGTCAATGTACATTACTAACTGTTTCTTACCTCTACTCTATCTGTCTGTCTGTCTGTATGTATGTATGTATGTCTATCTCTGTGCTAGCCATATATAGAGCAGCTTTAGCCACTTAATTGGCATAATGTTGCTGCTGGTTTTTGTCCAGGCCAAAGAGAAAACGCCAGGGCAATCGTCGCGATTCAGTTCCAGTGTCTGCATCTGCATCAGCATCAGCAGTCAGGTCATTCGGCTCCTGGTTGGCCCAGTAAGTGTTGTCCTCCTGCCCCTGCTCATCCTCCAAGTCGTTGACAGTGCCTGTTGCGCTTTTTCCATTGCCATTTTCATGATTTGTTTCATTCGCAATTTCATTTCCGTTTGATTGATGTTTGGCCACCACGTTTAGGGATTTCTGCTGTGCTGCTGCTCCTCCGCCTGCCGCTCCTCCTGCTGCTCGCTGTCTTGCCTGTGTCTGTGTCTGTGGATGTTGCAGAAAATCAAAAATCGTGCCGAAGAGAACTGCGGCAAGCTCCACAGTTGACTGGGGAAATGTAGTCGCTGCAGCTGCTGTAGCTGTTGCTCCCGTTCCTGCTGCTGTTCCTGGTAGCGACGTTTGCCCACATTCTTCAATATGGCGCGATTCAATTCAACCTGTGCATAGAGCAGAAAAAACATAGAAATTGTTGACATTAAAGGAAATGAGTGTAAGAAAATGCTATGAGTAGCGTCCAGATACCCAGAGGACACGTGTACGTGTGACGTTTAATTTAAATTGCATAAATATTCTAGTTTCTCACTCAGAAAATTGGATTTACAATTTAGTTTTACACTTTTTAATTGAATTTTTAACTTGGCAAATTAGAGAAAATGTATGAGAGAGCTTTTCATCATGTCACCCAAGGGCAGGCAACACCAAATAAAATTACACGACCATTTTTGCCTCCCGAAAGTATGCAGCACATGAAGCTTATCAACGAAGAAATCTTTATTAAACTGATAAGGGCCTTTGGAAGGAAACATTTCAACCAATTGTGGGTAAAATTCAATTTAGATTTGGTATCTTTTGTATTTTTGTGAATAAATAGTATTAAAATAATACATTTTTATGTATCTCAATTCATAAACGTCAGATGGAGTAATGTAAGGTTTGAATTGAAAGTGGTTCTTAAATCGGTTTTATACTTTGAATACAACAAGAAGAAACATATCTGGAAAAATTGAAATTTTTTGCTCTTTGAAATCTTAGAGAATTCTGCCGTGTGGTTGTCCAGAGAACTAAGTTTGTATGGAGTGTGACTGGCACTCGAAATTTTGCATTCCAGTCAAATACACACTCGTTGTCTTATGGGGATGTACGTGACTGAGTGTCTTGGTTGATCGTCTGTCAAGGTGGTTGCTTCTCATTTAAGCGGCTCCGCATATGGATTTCCTCTGCGAATGCCAGTCGAACACACACACAGCATACTCACAAGTAAAACATGGGTATGCATAACTTTTATTGCTCTCGCTCTCTTCTTCGAAAAAGCAACTGCTAACGCTGTTAAGTTGTTGTTGTTATCTCAAGTGAGAGAGAGAGACAATTACAAAGAGCGTATCAAATACAAATGCAGCAAAAAGGACGGTTGAACGCAGAAAAAAGACAGAAAACGGTCAAATTTTTTTTAAAAGGCTAAAAAAACAGGACCAGCTATGTTTCCTTATTAGGTGAAGTTAGCTTGAGATGGCTAGGGACAGTAAGACTGTCCCTACACTTAGGCCAAGATAGGCCCATTGCAATACCATATAATTCCCTATTTAAGCCAGGGGCATTACCTCCCGACTGTACCATTGTGACAACGTTAAGAATTTCCAGTAGAGACGGAATCTCTATCTCGGACACTTCCGAGATGTTGAGTAGAAAGGGGTGGCCAACAGATTTGAGTCTCCTTCTACTAAGAGGCTGGGCAATGGCAAAGAAGATGCAGTAATGTATCCTCCTCTTCCTCACACTTGCAGCTACTACAGAAGTCGTTGTGAGCGACGCCCAAGCGTGCTGCATGCCTGCCGATGAGGCAGTGACCCGTTAGGGACCCAACCAAAAGTGAGATGTTTTCCCTACTTTGGTGCAAAAGAATATTGTTTCGCTTCAGGTTAATCGAGGGCCACGTGACCCTAGCTACAGCGCAAACCGGAAGGTTATTCCCTCGTTCCGTAGCCATGCGCCAGGTTTTATTCCTTGTGATTAGCTTGTATGAGGCTAAGGGCATCCCTTTCAAGCTCTTCTCCGGGAGGAGCTGAGTGGTAGTGCCCTGTCATGCCAGTTTGTCGGCTGACTCGTAATTTCCTTATTAATATAATAAAGATTTAATGAAAATCAAAAAGTTGATAGTTGGCAATCTTTCTAAATTGTGGAAAATTGAGTTTAGCCGGCTCGAGTTCAAATGAAGCACACAGATGTATATGCTGTTCCATCGGTTATTTCGGTTGCTGACCGGCACCTGAAGATGTATACAATTTTGTACACGTCTGTGCCGTCTGACGTGAAGTTTCGAATATCTATATTTTCGTCTAATTTATATCGAGAGTGGTATTATCAGCATAAAATTGGTGTGCATTTGTTCCAATTAACCGAAGACAACTATCAGAAACTTGATAATTTTAGCCACTGCAGTTTGCATGTCTTTTTTTCTGTGGCCATCTTTGGATTTAAGCGCAGTATGCCTGCGCATCCGGATTCTTGGTATTCCAAGGACATCCAATTCTTTAATTCAGGTTCTCTTAAACAAAATTCGAGTCACTTTTTATTGTAAACGTCTTTCGGCATGTTGCAACTTTAAAGCGCAGTGAACCGATATACGATTCTTCTGATTTTGATTACACACAAATAAAACAGGGCTGGCATCGCTTTGAAAAATGCTTGTCGAAGGCGGAATATCAATATGAAAGCGATGCCTCATACTTGTAATTGATAAACTGTATGAGCACCTTAGAACAAGAAATTCAAAATTTTTCCAGAAATCGCAGTTTCAAAAAGGACAGATCTGTCCGCAAAAAGGACAAATTGGCAACACTAACTTGTAGTGGCAGTGCACTCGTGCAGATCTCTGGACGACACCAACGATTCAATCTATTTAAACCAGCGATGGTCACCAGTACCTCCTGGGGGGCGAAGAAATTTCGCTATTTACACATATACGAGCGGAAAGCATGTCGAAGCTGAAGATATGGGAGCAAAAAGCCTTTCAGTCGCTGGCTAGCCGTTGCTGCGGTCAGTTAGAAGCAAATTCACAGCGCTTTATTATCGCACACTAATACACTCTTACTTTTTGACCTCGCTCTCGTTGGCCAACGCTGATTTAGACCAGTGCACAGTGGCGAAACGGTCGTGCTAGCGCAACGAAATCCAATTTTTTTAGTTTAAAAAAGCGTTAATTTTTTTTTACTATTTTACTTTGATTAGCTAATAAAAGTTTATCTGCTGTGAGCTATCAAACACAACATATGTGTTGGAAAGTGCTTTGAAATAGATTCCCGCATTTTCGCAGTGTGTGTTAATTTCGCTGTGAAACATAGGGTTCTCGATGTTTTACTTAAAAGCTTAGTTTTATATTCTTCATAAAAAGGTATATTTGTTTAATACAAAAAAACAATAAAAGTATCCCGTCCATATATGTATTTCTTGTAAAACGTAGTGAACATTTTCGCGTATTAACAGTTCGCCCTTAGTAGCCTACACCTGTCTTTCGTGGAGCAAAACTAAAAATGTCCACAAATGTCCAAGTCGCCTTTAACTTTTCTTTCAGAGTGAGTCCTTGTTGTTTTAAAATTTCCAAGATCACCTCCTAATATGTGCTACTGTTGCATTTGTTGGACTTTTTAGGCGCAATGGCAGCATCAAAACAAAATCAAAAACAAATTGATTTTTTTTAAAATATTTTTGCTCGTTGTATTCAAACTACTTTACCGATTCAAAAACAATGCTTTGACATAA
>JBAMBO010000428.1:0-33946 GCA_037044535.1 Lordiphosa magnipectinata
GTTGCCGAAATTTAGGTCTGCCTGTAAATTAAGCCCAGCAGCAGACAAATAAATATAACCAAATCAGCTGCTAGTCATATCAAATGCAATCCGCATGCAAAGACAACAACAAAGACAACAACAACAAACTATGCTAGGCAGCGCACAGCGAAGTTACAGTTTAACACTCTTCGCTTTGAGCTTGCCATTCTTAGCTGTTCTTTATCTATGTATAAGTAAGACACATTCAGCTGCGCTGAATCAAATGTAATAAGAGGTGAAGCCAAACCTCGTGCCCAGCCTCTAATTTAGTTGTTTGTTCGCTGTCGAGAGACGAAGACTAGGGTAAGAACTAAGTTTATGGAAAATTGTGACCCGACCTAACCTAAGTCAAATTGCAGTTTTTTAAAGCATCTGCATCAGCATTAGCATCAGCATCAACCACATCAGTATCAGCTATATCACACCAACATACATCAGCTACATCATACTCTCATATAGCTACGGCTACCTGAGTGAATCTGGATTTGATCATCGCAAATATATAAGAGACAACGTGCCATTAAATGTGTTTGAGCTGTTTTCATTTTCCTCATTGGCGGTGCTAGAAAACTAGTCGGACGGGCAACAATTCTTTAAAAAACCTACAACAAAGAATAGCTTCGCAATTCTTAAACAACAATTACTCTTAGTCCCACGGGAGAGGAGTAGATAATAAACCCAACAATTCCAGGCTGTAGTGGCAGCCAGAAAAATGGAGAAAAATCTTGAACGAGTCACCCGAGGCGGAAAGGTCACGCAGCAGCTAACAGATATGGCATCGACCAGCAGCTGCCAAATATGTGCCGCCCCGGACAATGATGAGATGTTTACATGCTCAAAGTGTTCAAGCCAATTCCATTGCACATGCTGTGGATCGGACAACGACACCACCACGAGCACGCGGTTGTGTGCACCCTGTATCCGACTTAACCTACAAAATGGCTCTTCATCTGCTGGAGGTGAACATAACCTCACTTCTCGCCCGTCATCGGCAAGCTCCGAGGACGGATCAAGTGTTACGGTTAACCAACCTAACAAAGTAAGCGAGTTGGCTGGAGATGGAGCAAGGCGGGAGGATCGGCAATTATTATTGCAGCAACTGGAGGAAGAAATGTGTATTAAAAGGGAATACTTGCGCCGTAAGTACGAATTACTAAGCGCGCACGTGTCGTCAGACGGACCAACACCAAGTCATCAGCAGCCCGCCATTACGGATGGAGAGGGTCATCACCATGCTCATATGCATTTGATGGAGCCTGGCCGTTGCAGTACTCCGCAGACATCGTGCATACAAAACAAAGAGGGGGCCGAAAAAATAAAAGCCATAACCTCACACCAAATGGCCGCTCGGCAATCATTGCCGAGGGATTTACCAGTCTTCACAGGAGACCCCAAAGAATGGCCACTATTTCTCAGCTCATATGAGACCAGCACAAAGATCGCCGGCTACAGCAACGAAGAAAATATCATCCGTTTGCAGAAGAGCCTTAAAGGAAAGGCACTAGAAGCCGTGCGAGACAGCCTTTTGTTCCCAGATCTGCTGCCGGACGTGATACGCACATTAAAAATGTACTTCGGCCGCCCGGAACATATAATAAAAGTGCTAATTGAGAATGTACGCAATTTACCTTCACCAAGGGGCAAGCTAGAACCACTAATCGAGTTTGCATTTGCGGTCAAAAATATGTGTGCAACAATGAAAGCAACCAAGCTCGATGCACACCTAAACAACCCAACGCTACTACAAGAACTCATCGAGAAGATGGGACCAGACATGATGCTGAACTGGGGAATACACTCCAAATCTATTGAATGCCCAAACTTGCAAAATTTGGCCAATTGGTTGTTCGAGCTAGCGGATGCCGCATGCCGCGTATCAACGCCGAATATAGCTCCGACAGCCGACAAGAAATCAGCGCGAAAGGCGGCGCTTAACACACACGCCGCTGCCAAGGCCGATGATCAGCAACGCGCACCATGTGCGATTTGTGAAGAGGCACATAGTACCACGGCGTGCGAAAAATTCAAGCGCATGACCATGGCAGCCAGGTGGGAAGCTGTAAGAGCCAACCGCCTGTGCGTACAGTGCCTCAAAAGGCACAAGGGATCGTGCTGGAGTAAAATATCCTGTGTCGTAAGTGGGTGCCACGAAAATCACAACAGCCTCCTCCATAAGGGCCATGAGGCACTAACGACCAGCGCACTCCACAACCATCGTAAGTCAGCATCTAATGTAGCAGAAAGTTTTTTCCGAATCATTCCAGTAACTTTGCATGGGAAGTCGAAGTCGATCAATATATATGCCTTCATGGACGACGGGTCGACTCTTACACTCCTGGAGGAGGGTATAGCCAATGAGCTGGGCGAAGAAGGCATTGCCAGCCCCCTATGCATAAGCTGGACCGGAGAAGTCAAACGCCAAGAGCCCCGATCCCGGCGGCTAAATCTAAAAATCTCGAAGCAGGGCCCAGGCACCAAAATATTTAAATTGAACGATGTTCACACAGTTAAAAGCCTGGGCATGTCTGCTGAGACAATGGTTGCGGATCAAATGAAAGCAAAATATCCGCACCTTAAAGGCCTGCCGTTACCAAACTACGTAAAGGCAGTCCCTCAAATGATAATAGGAGTCAACAATCCCAATCTCATTTCCTCGCTTAAAGTGCGCGAGGGAAAGTGGCAGCAACCAATTGCTGCAAAGACGAGACTGGGATGGACCGTATATGGTGGCTCACGCAGGTCAGAAGGTAAAGTCCACCTTCACCAATGCCACTGCGACCAAGACCTACACGAAATGGTCAAAAGATTCATGCTTTCTGAGGACAACGTACCCCAGCAGCTGGGAAAATCACCAGAGGAGCAACGGACGTTGCGAATTCTGGAAAATACAACAAAGTACCAAGCCGACAGGTATACCATGGGTCTACTATGGAAGGATGATTATCGCCAATTCCCTAATAGCCTGGCAACGGCAACAAAGAGACTCACATGTCTCCAAAGAAAGATGGCCAGCAACCCCCAGCTCGCCATCGAATTAAACAGTCAAATAAAAAATCTCATTGATAAAGGCTACGCCGAAAAGCTGGACGCCACTACATTGGTCAACAGCCCCAAAGACGTATGGTATCTGCCGATATTTACCGTACAAAACCCACACAAGCCAGACAGGGTACGATTGGTGTGGGACGCAGCAGCTAAGTCATCAGGCGTATCCCTCAACGACTACCTGATGAAAGGACCAGATCTACTTGTTCCACTTCTCAAAATAATGTACAATTTTAGAATGAGAGAAGTCGGTATATGCGGGGACATAGCCGAAATGTTCCACCGCATAGCAGTACGAGAAGAAGACGCCCGAGCACAACGTTTCTTGTGGCAAAACTCGGAAACAGGTGCAATAGAGGTCTACCAATTGAACGTCCTCACATTCGGAGCTACTTGCTCGCCTTGTATAGCGCACTATGTGCGCGATCTGAACGCAACCAAACATGCCAGCGAGTATCCTGCTGCTGCGAAAGCCATCACACAACACCACTATGTGGACGACTACATAGATTCTTGCCACACGCCAGAGCAAGCTATCAAATTAGCGAAAGAAGTCCGAGAAGTTCACGCACGTGGCGGCTTTCACATGCATAAGTGGTGTTCAAACTCAACATTGGTCTTGTCAGTTCTAAACGGGACCACTAAAAATCAAGATGAGAAAAAATTCTACAACAACGAGGAGATACATTCTCACGAAAAAATATTGGGTATGCAATGGAACCCAAACCAAGATGCATTCACATATGCACTTAAGTTCGTGCGTATAAAGCGCAACATTATATCGGATAACATAATGCCGACCAAAAGAGAAGTCCTTCAAGTCCTGATGTCGGTATTCGACCCCATGGGCTTCGTGTCATGCATCATGATGTACCTCAAGATCCTGCTCCAAAACGTCTGGCGTATGAAAATTGACTGGGATGAGGATCTGACACCGGAGTTGCGAGACATGTGGCAGACTTGGCTATCGTTCCTCCCCCTGATAGCCGAAGTCAAAATTCCTCGATGCTACTTCCAAGGCTTGGTAGCAGAAGATTGCCAAATTCAGCTCCACGTGTTTGTGGACGCTGGAGAAGATGCTTATGCTGCGGTCGCATATTTCCGGATCGAGCATGAGGGTAAGGTTTTTCTTCGTCTCGTTTCAGCTAAGTCAAAGGTAGCACCATTGTGGCCACTGTCCATCCCACGCCTTGAGTTACAGGCAGCAGTCACCGGTGCCCGACTGTTAAGGACCATCAAGACGCAACATGAGGTCAAAATCCATCAGTTCCATGTATGGACGGACTCCAAAACCGTTCTGGCATGGCTCGCCGGAGATCCACGACGATATCAACAATTCGTGATGTTCAGGGTCGCCGAAATCGCCGAGCTCACGGACCTCGACCACTGGAGATGGGTGCCGAGCAAATTGAATGTGGCCGACGTCGCCACAAAACGCCAACGCGGGCCTGATGCTTACACGCAATGGTTCGACGGACCCAATTTCCTAAAATTGCCGCCGTCTGAATGGCCGGCAAAAACAACCAAAACAGACGAAGCCACGGAGGAGCTGCGTCCTCGTTTCCTTTACATTCATGAGGAAATGGCGCGGCTTAACTACGAGTACTTCTCCGACTGGAACCGGCTGTCAAGAGCAGTCGCATATTGGCTTGTCTACAAAGAGAAGCTTATCCACAAGATTCGCCAAACCGGTGGAGCTACAGGTCTGCGGGCGAATCATCTCACCAATGCCCAGCGGTTCTTATATCGGACCGTGCAGCTGGAAAATTATGCCGACGAGTATGCTGCCACCACCAAAGGACAATCAGTCTGCCGCAGTAGCCCGCTGTGGAGACTCCAACTCTACATAGACGACTCAGGAGTGATGTGTGTACGCGACCGCGCAAGGCACTACACGAGCATCCCAATGGACCTAGTCGCACTACCACCCAAGCATTGGGTGACCAAGTTGATAGTGCGCCACTATCACGAAAAGTATTTCCATATCAACCACGAAACAACCATAAACGAGGTGAGGCAAAAATACTCAATTCCCAAACTAAGACCTCTCCTTAAAGAAATCCGCCGCAACTGTCAACACTGTAAGCTAAAAAATGCTCAGCCTGTGCCACCACTGATGGCGCCACTACCACGAGCCAGGTTGGGCGCATTCAAGCCAGCTTTCACGCACGTGGGCGTGGACTATTTTGGCCCAATTACAGTCATCGACGGCAGGAAGGCGCTCAAGCGTTGGGGCATGCTCATAACTTGCCTCACGATGCGAGCAATAAGCATCGAGATCGTCCACAGCTTAAGCACAAATTCGTGCCTAATGGGTCTGCGTCGTCACATAGCTCGTCGAGGGGCCCCAAAACAAATATTCAGTGACAACGGAACGAATTTCCGCGGGTCAGATGCCTTTTTACGAGGAACCTTACAAATGGACGACTCCGAGATGAAACAAAAATTGGCGCAGCGGGGAATAACCAGCCCCTCATATGGGTGGCGCCTGGGAGCGCTTAGTGCGTTCCATAAAAGCTGTACTATACCGTATAGCCCCAAATCAAAAATTCACCGACGAGAGCCTGCTCACGGCCATGATGGAGGTGGAAATGACGGTCAACTCTAGGCCGTTAACATTTGTGTCCCTCGATCACGAGGACCAAGAAGCCATCACCCCAAATCATCTGCTGCTCGGGTCGTCAAATGGCGAAAAGCCGTTCTGCGAGCCAGAACAAATCGACTACAAATGGACTCTGCGCCAAAGTGAGATGTTCGCCAACCAGTTCTGGAAACGATGGGTCAAAGAGATGCTGCCAAACATAACCAGGAGAACTAAATGGCATCAAAGGGTTAGTCCCATCGCTGTCGGTGATATCGTACTCATCGTTGACGAAAATCAACGCCGAAACACCTGGACAAAGGGCCGAGTCATCGAGGTAACCACCGCAGAAGATGGACAAGTCAGGCGTGCTAAGGTCCAGACATCGGATGGCGTCCTATCCAGGCCAGCAGTAAAGTTGGCAGTCCTTGATGTCGGCAATTAATAAGTAAGCTCCTGAGTCCTGCGGACTGAGTCCGCTTACTGGGAGGGGAATGTTGCCGAAATTTAGGTCTGCCTGTAAATTAAGCCCAGCAGCAGACAAATAAATATAACCAAATCAGCTGCTAGTCATATCAAATGCAATCCGCATGCAAAGACAACAACAAAGACAACAACAACAAACTATGCTAGGCAGCGCACAGCGAAGTTACAGTTTAACACTCTTCGCTTTGAGCTTGCCATTCTTAGCTGTTCTTTATCTATGTATAAGTAAGACACATTCAGCTGCGCTGAATCAAATGTAATAAGAGGTGAAGCCAAACCTCGTGCCCAGCCTCTAATTTAGTTGTTTGTTCGCTGTCGAGAGACGAAGACTAGGGTAAGAACTAAGTTTATGGAAAATTGTGACCCGACCTAACCTAAGTCAAATTGCAGTTTTTTAAAGCATCTGCATCAGCATTAGCATCAGCATCAACCACATCAGTATCAGCTATATCACACCAACATACATCAGCTACATCATACTCTCATATAGCTACGGCTACCTGAGTGAATCTGGATTTGATCATCGCAAATATATAAGAGACAACGTGCCATTAAATGTGTTTGAGCTGTTTTCATTTTCCTCATTGGCGGTGCTAGAAAACTAGTCGGACGGGCAACAGTGTGAGTGTAGTTAACACTCACGAGGATTTGATGTGAAACATGATGCTAAATTAAAGGGCTTAATTTCAGAATCACAAGCTCTCTCAATGGTATCTAAGTCAGCAATGGCATTCGTTTTAAAAAAGAAAACTAAAGGATTAGAAATAACAACAACAATATCACTTGCTGCTGTGTCCTTTCTTTTTTTCTGCAAGTCTTGTATATTGTGCTGCTCCATAGATAAATTAAATCAACAGTCGCAAAGGAATAACCCGCAGAAATAATAATCTCAATTTTGAAATAGCAGAAATATGAATAATTTAAAACCCTAAGTCTCTGTTTAGTTACTATTTAATCATAGCTTACACATGTTAAGTTACTGTCAAGTCACTGTTAAGTCAGCTTTTAGTCATTGTCAAGTTAATGTTAGGTCACTGTTTAGTCACTGTTTAGTGACTGTTTAGTCACTGTTTAGTCACTTGTTAGGAACTTTTTAGTCACTGTTTAGTCACTGTTTAGTCACTATTTAGTCACTGTAACGTCACTGATTAGTCACTGTTAAGTCAGTTTTTAGTCACTGTCAACTCACTGTTAAGTCACTGTTTAATCACTGTTAAGTCACTATTAACCCACTGTAAAACCAATAATTTGTACTTGCAACACACAACAAATTTAACTTATATTTTTATGGCTTACGATAAAAATCTACAAAATTCAGCTAATACGGACAGGGTCAATGGGAACGCAATATAAAAAACTCACTTCATTCGTTAAATGGTTAAAGGTATCTCCAGAAGGAGGTAAGCCTCGATACTTGAAAATCTTAAAAATCGCACGGTAGATTTTTATTAAAATCGATTTTTATGATGGTAAAATGGGCTATTGCTTAAACCTTAGAAATAGTACTCGACAGTCAAAAATACCGCGAATTGGAGTACGAATTTTATATTCACCCACGAACCAATACATATCTACTAGATAGATAGATAGATAGATGATGTTTATTTTTTCATATACATATACATTGTTTTTGCTGCAGATTGTTTACTTATCCAAGAGAATAAACATTCATAAAGCTTGGTTTGTAACCGTCAGCTTTTCTTCTGTTGTTTTAACAACATTTACAATTATTATAAATTTATATATTATCATTATGACATTTGTATTAAAAATCTGCATTAATAATATGTTTCCTTTATATTATAGCCCCCCCAGTAAATCTAGTCAGATTCTTCTATCCCAGTTCTCCATTCAAGGCCATGAATACCTCTTCTGCTGTAAGTGTGCCTTTCTCAAACCAACGCAGACGGAATTCCCTTAGAACCGGGCATCGCCCCACAAAATGCTGCATGTCTTCCAACTCCTTGCTATTATATAGTGAGCATAAGCCACTGTGAACGGTCCTTCTTGGACAGCCATTTAACCATAGCAGATCCCCTGTCGCCTTCATTATCCAGGTTATTTCCGTTTGTCGGAATAAAGGTCCTACCTCATGGTTTAAATCTTTATATATTCTCACTGCGCTTTCAGCGGCCTTGATTAAGTGTTGGTTTCGACTCTCTTCTTTAAGCGCAGTGAGAAGCTGTATGTTGCCTTCGATCCATCCAAAGTGCGATGCGTTGCTCTCCAGAGTTACTCCATTTTGCTCGCACACGTCTTGAAGCTTAGAAACCATCCCAAGCTACTGCGCATCATTTTCCTAGCTAGGATATGCGGAAGTCGAGAATCTTCATACTCAAATAGTACTCGTGCCAGATATTTAAGATGAAGAATTAAGCTGTAAATGTGCCCATCCTCCAGTCCTGCTTTAGTATCCCCTTAATAAAATATCGCCGTAATTGATCCGCCTCGTCGCTTATTTCTCCTCCCCATATTTTTCCTGCTAGTAATGAAGCACTTTACTCATAAAATTTATTACATAATTTTGGAGAAGCTGGTTTTATCCTAAATTGTTAATGTTGTTCTAAGGCAATGTCTAGTACTTAAATACCGATAATATCCATATTTTCCATATTAAAATCAATAAATTATTATTTTATGAACATATTCAAAACAAATTTGGTTGGAAAAGGTTACTTTATGTGGCCACAAGAGCTACAAATGTAAGCAATCCTTGCTCAACACACGTTTATGTAAATATCTCATAAGCCCGACGTGCTGGGGGAAAACGGACAATTGATTGGAATTCAGCGGCCAAGAATACATATGGAAAGTTGGCTATCTTCTCTGGTGCAAAAGCTTGTAAGCCTGTATAATTAAAACTTGTTTCTTGTAACTTGTTCCGTTACCCAGTTGAGTAAGATGAGGCCAACAGATGTGTGGCTTCCTTAATGCAGGATATACCCCTGAGGTTCAAGACTGATAAAATGTCTCCTTGGAGGACAGACAGTACAATTTCAAATAGGTAGATAGATGTATATTAAAGTAGGTCAATTATTTTTACTTCATGGGCTCATCGCGATTCTGGTACTATGGGCCATATTTTTGCCCAAGGAACCATACCTCTAAATTCATTTTCGGCCCCCTACAATTTGACCCACCCTAATGTATATTATTTGCTTTATTTGAACGATTATGTTCTTGGTCTAGAACAGGGATGTCCAGAATGAGCTTACGGCCGTGTGAAAACAAATACAAATGCACAAAATATATCTCAAGCAAGAACAACCACAAGAAATAGAAGGCGAAACCCGATTTTGTTTCTTTGTGTGTGTGTACCGCGGTGAATGGCGAAAAGCGTTCGGCCACTTCGAGCGAGGCGAGCGCTAACTTCGCATAAGCAACTTTGTTGTTGCTTTTTAATTTGCCAGAGTCATAGGAGAGAGAGAAGAGAGTCACAAATGATGTTGTTGTTGCAGATCTGCGAGGAAAGAAAGAGAGGAGAGCACGCATACACAGAAAAGAAAACGTCAGTATATTTTCAATCTTTTTAATCTTGGAATAAGCCCGGCATAAGCTTGAAAATTCCATCTCGATTTACAGGATAATCGACACAATTCTAACTTTCAGGGTATGGCCCAAGCCTTTCGAACTTGTATCATTCCAAATGTGCTTACTTCAATCCCCTTTGAGATCACATGTTCATAATTAAGAGAGCGAGAGCAACAAAGTTTAAGTAACATTTTTGACAAGCGGCAACAAACGATGACGATGGTCGTAAGCGATGAGATGCCATTCCATTCGTGTTCAGTGCGTATGGTCTCTTGGGTTCGAGGCCCAGTTGAGCCGAATAAATAAAGATAAAGATAAAAAAGCCGAATATTTCTTTGTTTTTCAGAAGTTTTAAATAAACCAAAACTGGTGTGGGTCTTGAAGAGTATAAGGATGTCCTATGGAATATGGAGGAGGAAAGGAAGAAGAGAGGTATCTTTCCTGGGATCAAATCAATATTACAT
Source organism: Lordiphosa magnipectinata (assembly GCA_037044535.1). Taxonomy (NCBI): domain Eukaryota; kingdom Metazoa; phylum Arthropoda; class Insecta; order Diptera; family Drosophilidae; genus Lordiphosa; species Lordiphosa magnipectinata. The sequence continues at coordinate 10,129 of JBAMBO010000428.1, forward strand.
ATCGAGCTCAAAAACAATCTGAAACATGCTTAAAATGATCCTGGACTGGGATTAAATTTTTATCGGATTTTTTGCTTAATTCAATCTTTTTTAGATTACCCCAGGATAAATGTAATCCTTTTTAGGATCAAAAAAGTCGGATCAACTAAATCCTTTTTCGGAACGGGTCTAGAATATACGGAACCGATTGGGAATGATTTGATCCCGTATGGATAGTTTTTTTTTTGAGTGTAAGAATTTGTTGATGCTTTATGTAGGTCCTTTGCGTCAAACAACAACGAATGCGTGGCTTGCGATATGGGCTAGACCCCTGGTCTAGAATAGGGATGCCCATCCTCCATTCCTTATTCTAAGTATTCCAAGTCCAATGTCAACCAATAAAAATGACATTGTTTGTGCCTTTCCCATTGAAACGTGCTGTGTGTGTGTGTGTGCTTTACAAAATCAAATTCTATAGCCAGTGCTTACCAAATTTTAGGCAATTGTCCATTTCTAATTACCAATATAAAACATTTATCCAACCAACAACTCAAATTGAATGACAAGTTATCAGCAAATTTGATTTCCAATTATTATTCAATAGTGCCAATTTCGGTTCAGTACTCATGCTAATTGGTTTAGTCATTTGGGGGCCTCAAGGGCCCCATCAATTATTGCCCAGTATACACGATTTTCATGCGTCAGCGGGTACAAAAAAGCAAAAGGCCATAAATTATGAATGCGCGCTGAAATTTATGTAAAGCTCGATTGCATATTCAATTTGCACTTTCCAACAGCGTCTACTATCTGAGAGTGTTTTGTGTGTGTGTGAAACCAATAAGCTGAATAAATTTTAATGTGTGGTATTTGCGAAACAGTCTATTTTTGGGGCACCCTGCGGTTACAGGTAGCTGAGAGCAAAAACCAATCAGCCACCCACGCAGGGCAATTAGCGGCTCAGCATTTGCATAACAATCGACACCGTCAGAGAGGAGCCTTAACCACATCCTTGTGCGTGTTGGTTTATGTTTTTTTTTGGTATACCCTGTAACAAAGCTACAAAAAAGGGGTGTAAGGGGCTTGTGTTAAAGGGTAACAACGAATCTTTAAAGACGAATTAATATAACCATTTACCCAAGAACCCCTTAGACCCGTTTGGGTTCACTTTCATTGCGTCTTTCGCAGAATATGTAACAATATATAAGATTTGTCATTTACAGAACATATTTCCGTCCATCCTTGACTGACTTTCTTTACTTATCTTTGTTATTTCTTTACCCTCCTTTGCCTTCTAGGCATCCTTGATACCATACTCAGCGTGCAGCCCAAGGAGGGCGGTGGCGGTGGTGGCGAAACTAGAGAGAGTATAGTCTATCAACTGGCCGATGACATGCTACGAAAGCTGCCCGCCCAATACAATGCCTACGAGGTGCGAGAGAATCTGACACGCATGGGCATCCTGTTGCCCATGAACATCTTCCTCCGGCAGGAAATCGATCGCATGCAGCGGGTTATTAAGCGTGTGCACACCTGTCTCTGTGATCTAAAACTGGCCATTGATGGCACCATTGTGATGAGTCCGGCACTGAAAGAGTCGCTCGATGCCATGTACGATGCCCGCATACCGGAGAGCTGGATGAAGGTGCGTATCTCAGGCCAAACAACAGCGCATTAAATGCATTTGGCAAATATGGCAAATAAAGCTCACCAACAGGAATAGATTTTATGGTCTCTCAGGTGCTTGCTGGCCCCTCATTTTATGTACACATGTACACTTTGTGGCCGGGGCAGAAACTAATCTGGACGTGCGTTTTGTGTGGGCGCTGTACCCGCTTTTATTGTCTCACGAGGTTTTTATCGGTGCACAAACAAATTAAGCCAAAAATTGTGAACAAAATGAATGCCCTCAGGCCCAAAGGTCTGCTTTTTGTTTGGCGAGTAGAAATTATGAGTCGCTTATAAAAATTTGATTGATTTTTTGCAGGCCCTTTACTCGGCGCGGGGTTCATTTCCATTTATGCGTGCAAACGTTTAACGCCTCAGCAGAGCGTCTTTCCTTTTGTTGTGGTTTTTATTAATGGCAGCCGCAAAGAGTTTTTTCTGAACAGAAGTTTGTTCTTACCTTTTTTTTTTGGCGGGGGAGGGATAAGTTAATCATTTCAAAGGTAAACCAAAGCAATTGAATGGAAAATAATTGAGCCTAATGAACTCAATTGTATTTTTATGCGCTTCAAAGACTTAGCCAAACATAATTAAGTGGTTAGGAGTTCAAGATGGGAAGGTTTCATGACATTTAAAAGTTTTTAAGAGCGTACACTTAGAACAAAGGGAAAGTGACCCAAAATCACGTATATAAATGCTCGAAGGAACGCAAATTATGATAAACTTACTGAAAGAAGTTATTTGGCAGTCATCCGGGTCCTTTTATAACCGTTACGCGTAGTGTAAAAAGGATATACTAAAGTCGTGCAAATGTATGTAGCAGGCAGTACATATTCTTAATCAGCATCAACATCAACATCCGTCTGTAAGAACACCTTGAATTCAGAGACTGAATGAAGTTGATTGCAGTTTGAAGTTTGATTGCAGGTGTAATGTGTCTGATTATGAGCTTGTTGATTTGTGATTGTATAAAATATGTTTGGTGTCATGTTTATTGAATGGGAGGTAGTTGCTAAGTTAGTATATTTGTCTGTTGGGAAGTTTTTTGAGGCGTCGTCTTACTCTACTTCCTGGTTTCTTTCGTCTGCGCAGGAGTCTTCTGGCTAGTGTGTTGGGTTGACTTCTTAGTTTCTCCACGTAATCACCTGCCTATTAGATAGCTTTGTATATATGCACCTTATTTCGAAGTGACAGCTTGTTTCTGCTAGAGAGAAGCCATCCCACTTTCTTTACTCTACCATATAGTGACCTTACAAGCGCGTTGATATGGGTTCCGAATGTAAGGCGCTTGTCCAGATATATTCCCAAGTATTTATGTCCAGGTAAGTGACGTAATAGCTGATTGTTGAAGAATACGCCTGGACACTCATCATGACGAAGTGTATAAGTTACACTGACATATTTAGCTAGGTTAAGCTCAATGTTCCATCGTTTCGCCCATCAGCTGAATCGATACAAATACTGTTGAACGACATCAGTGGCATCATAGATACACGAGTCTCTCGCCATAATAGCTGTATCGTCAGCAAATGTTGCAATGAGTAAGTCTTGGGGGTCTTCTATGCGTATTGTTTTTCCGGTAGGCATATCACAAGTGTAGTGAGAGTAGAGGGTTGGTCCAAGTACACTTCCTTGAGGCACACCAGCGCGTATTACCCTCACGCTGGAAACAGCCGCATCCAATACTTCCGAGAAGGTCCTGTCCGATAGAAAGCTTCTCACAAGGGTGTATAGTTGAGGCGGTAAGATGTTTTTTACCTTACATAGTGGTTCAGCATGCCACACTCTATCAAAAGCCTGCCTTATGTCCAGGTAGACCGCAACCACGTACTCCTTAGTCTGGAATCCGTCGAGAATGAAGTTGTTTAGAAGTTCCGTGTGACTTTCTAAACCCGAACTGAAAAGGAGGTATTCTGCCACTCACCCCATCGATTGCCATGATTCGGGCTAGAATACACCTGTTTTTGCTATTGTGGATAGGAGGCTGATCGGACGGTATGAATCGACCTCAGACTTGCGCTTTTCCCAGCTTTATGGATCAAGACGATCTGAGCCTTTTTCCACGCCTTCGGAAAGTAACCCAGTCGCAGTGCCGCGTTGAAAATTAGGAACAGAAAGAGCACCGCTTTTACTGGGAGGGCTTTGATGACTTTGATGGTCAAGTCCATCCTCGCCTGTTGCCTTTTTATTGTTAAGGACCTTGATCTGCCCCTGAACCTCCTCCTACAAGCCTTCTACGGCTGCTTCTGCCCTTTCCTGAGAAGATTTTGCCCAAGTACCGTCAGCTTTGCGGATTGGAAGTTTGGGTGCTGCCTGCTTCTTGTACCTCCTGGTGAGAGACCAGAGAGCAAAATTGGTACTCGCATCAGAAGTAACGCCTTCTAAGAAACGGTCTCCTAAACCTAACGAGCAGCTCCTTAACCCTGTTGGCCACTCTTTTATATACCCTTTCCACATTAGGGTCTCTCGTACAAGTAAACTGCCTCCGCAGTCTCCTTTTGATGAGCAGTAGAGCATCGAGGGCAGGTGAAAGGCGAGATTGTGGTCGGCGATCCTGTAGAATTCTCGATGGGCGCGCTTTATGGGCTGCTGCATGCACCTTATTTACGAAGATTGCATGCTCAGGAAGGGTAATCTCCAGGTTGAGGTCCAAGGTTCTTTGCAGATCCTTCCTAAAAAGCGCCAAGTCAGTGCCAGGTGAAAGATCCTTCCAGTTCAATCATTAGGGGGAGGTGGTCGGATGAGAGTGAATATTCCATCCTAATGCTCAGTTCATCAGAAAATACAGAAGTCAATGGCGTTGGGGGTGTTTCGATTGACGAACGGGTTGTGGGTGGCCTGGCCCGTTGCCAGGATCTGGGCTGAAGTGGCAACTTCTTCTTCTTCCTCTCGAGTCGTCTCTATAGCTGCCCCAGAACCTGTGTTTAGCTTTGAAGTCCCCACCAATAAGAAACTTGTTCCCAAGCCTGTTAAAAAGTCCCGCAAAGTCAGCTGTAGACCATGGGAGGGACGGGGGTAAGTACAGCGACGATATGACCAGCTCTACTTTGCTAGTAGCCACCTGGATTGTCGCCATTTGATTCAGCCCAACAGAAACACCCGACAACTCCATCAGAGGCCTTTGCACTCGCCAAAGGTCACAGTTTGGTTGTGCTGCGTTGCGATCACTGAGCGACCGTTGGATAAATAGGCCTCTACGACAAATGCTCTTTGCACGTTGCTCCACCGCATGATCATGCCTGACTGGAAGGTAACAAAACTTTAAGACCCCTCCTTTCGAATGAGACCACTTCCAGCCCTCCAGGTTATCGTTGCGCGGAATGACGCTCTTTTCAGATACGGGAGTTGTGTTGCCCCACCCTGTACCATCCTTTACCGGGACTCGAACCAGAATATCAAAAAAAAAAACAACGTTTCAATCGTATCCACTCAGCCACTGCCTATCCCTTAAAACTCGTACACTCAGAGAAAAAATAGAGAAATTCACTCTTGAATCAAGAGTATTCGTTCTCATAAGTACGGTAAGAGTGGAAATTCTTGATCCAAGAGCGATTGAGAGACACGACCGACCCGGGTGGTCCGTGACCCCCTCCCACTCACCATTTATCATATCAACCAACCAACCACCATCCAAAACTTTGTTTTAAACTATGATTGATTCTGAGATAGCCACATAAATATTTTTTTTTTTTACTTATTTTTCTGAGAGTTGAACTCGGTACCTCGAAAGACTGAAACACACACAGGCGACGGGCAGCTTAACCCACTCGGCTATCATCCATTAAGCAAACAAGGGGACGAAAACACACTTATAAATAAACGCAGTAGACTTTCGTACGCATCGCACAACAACAAACTGCGCATGCACTCTCTCTCTCCGCGAGAGCGACTCCAACGCTATTCTCTCAACGACCAACTGCGCATGCGCTCTCTCTCTGCGAGAGCGACCACAAAGCTATTCTCTCAAAGTTAAGTTGCCCTCACTCCCCTTGCCTATAAAATAGCAAATTGAGAACGTTTAGTACGAATTTATCTCGATTCCAAGAGCGAAATTCTTGAAAATTCAAAACCGACTAACTTTTTTTTTAAGCGTTCGTACTCAAACTATTCGTTCTAGTTTTTTCTTAGTGTAGTCTTCTGAAAATCTGTTTGAAAGCATTAATAACCGAGTTTAAGAACTATCAGTCCTGTTCCCGTTTCCCAATTCGATTGATCGGAATTGCTAAGAGTTGTGATTTCTAAGAAATGATTAAAGAATTCGGGCGAATTTGTCACTAAGAGGGTCGAATGAAGGTAAACAGGGTTTTGAAGTTTAAAGCCATAGAAAACGGTCGCTATTTGAAAGCGAGTACATATAACAAATTCCGATTCCGCATGATTTGATCGAAATCGAAAACTGAAACAGGCCTGTATAAGATTAAAAACAAAAAAGTTTTTCTTACTAAGTAACATGTTTCCTTTGGCTGCTATAAGATATAGTAATTCGATCCGGTCGGTTCCGACATATTAGCAGAGCATAGTAAAAAGAAATCACTGAACTGAAAGACTAGATTGCGTAGAAACAGACAGATAGACTGACAAAGCTAAATCGACGCAGCTCGTCGCCCTGATCAAGAATACAAATAGGCCTTGTTCACCAGCACAAATCGATGACAAAAATGGTTGTGGTGAACGAATGTGATGTGCAATCATAATTGCTAGTTTTTGTGATTGTTATGGATAAAAAAATCAGAAAAATTCAAGCTATCATTTAAAATAAAAACGATAACTTTTCAAGCCATAAGCGATAACCATCCAAGCCTTTCAGCATAAGCCAATCTACATTTTTTTTGATGGATGATGTTTGATGTTTGATTTTTGATGTTCGATGTATGCTGGTGAACACGGCCATAGATTATGGGATCGAATATGATTATTTTCAAGAGTTTTAAACTGCTGGGCAAAATTATATTCTTTGCAAGGGTATACAAAATGTTTACTCATACAAACTTTTGCGGGCTTTATTACCTGGTATGCAATTTCTTCATTGAAGAGTAAAGTGAGATTGATTTAAGAGAGTTCAGAATAAATTTCGGGATTAAATAAATCGTTCTTGCATTTCGCGCTTTTAAAAATTTAACGAAAAAATTCATTTGCAAATATTATTAATCGATTTTAATTAATGAACGAGTCCGATCCCAACCCTAATTTTCCAATCACGGCAAGAATTCTTCAATAAAGAGGGTTTCGAGACCAGTTTCCATTTGAAGAAACTCCTGTACCCGTCCGTACCCATTGTCACTAGAATGAGAAATATAAAATTTCAAATTTCCCATTTTCCTTTCAATCTCTACGCTGTGATAATGTGGCTTGTCAATGTCACTTGCAGATATCCTGGGAGTCGACAACGCTTGGCTTTTGGTATACAGAACTGCTGGAGCGTAACGGACAATTTCGTACTTGGATATCAACGGATCGACCAAAGGTAAGCTGAAGCATTAAACAATTAAAGACTTTGTGTTTTTTAATTTTTACCCCAACTCTTTGTTTAATTTGTCAACAAAAAGGTATTCTGGATGACAGGCTTCTTTAATCCACAAGGCTTTTTGACCGCCATGCGACAAGTGAGTAGAGTAAAAATATAAACAAAAAAAAAAGAAAACAACGAAAAGCCAAACAAAATACCAAACGAAACAACAAAGAAATTGTTTTCATGGCACCCGGGTTACGGGATTAAGTATGTACAAGCTCGTACGTATGTATATATATGTGAGTGGTGGGTGCCACTCTCAGATTCTAGAGCAATACATTTTTGAATATTAATACACTGATAAAAATTATTTTAACGTGATATTTTGCCTGAGTTTCCATTAATGATGGATTTTTCAGGGGTGAACAAAAATAAGTAAAATGAGGAAGTGATTATGTTCTTCTTCAATTGCTATTCTTTGTTCAGTGACTCATTCTTCAGTCTCACAGGTTCAGTGAGTCATTGTTCAATTACTCTTGTTAGACTCTTGAAAATGGTAAGTGACTCTTGTTGGACTCTTTTTTAGTGAGTCTTATACGATGACCCTTGTTCAGTGACTGATTGTTCAGTGACTTGTGCTCAGTGACTCTTGTTCAGTGACATTTATTAAGTGACTCTCTTTTGTAGACTCAATTTTAGTGACTCTTGTTCAGTAATGTATTGTCCAGTGACTCTGGTTCAGTGACTTTTGTTCAGTAAATAGTCAGGGGCTTATGGTTCAGTGACTCTTATTCACTAACTGTTGTTCACTAACTCCTATTCAGGGACTCTTGTTAGAATTTTGTTCAGACACTTATGGTTGACTCTCCTTTACAAAACGTCACTCTTGTTCAGTGACTTTTGATTAGTGAATATAGTCAGAGTCTCGTTGCTTACTAAGGGCCGATTTCTCATCTTTTAGATATCTGATATGTGACAGATAAACTATGTTTATGTGTCAAAGAGATGAAAAATCGGCCGTGACTCTTGTTCACTAACTCTAATTCAGTGATTTATTGAACAAAGATGTGTAAGAGTATAGTTGTTGACTTTATTTATATACAGTTTGATGTTTTATTATGTGTTTTTATAATGTTTTTAGTCGGTAGCACTTAAAGTTATAATTTGGCTTCTCACTCTGTCAATCGGTCGATCTAGACTGCCCGCTGCAAGCGTCGTCTGTTATGCTCAAAGCCAAAACCCACCCTGCTTATGCTCTCTGAGAGTGAGAGAGTGCGAGAGTGAACTCCTGAGAGCGACCAATAGAGAGTAAGCAAGCCTCGCCTACTACAGACTCTTGCTTAGTGACCCTTCTTTGACTTTTGTTAAGTGACTCTTTTTCAGTAACTCCTTTTGAGTGATTCTTTTTCAATGACTCTTGTTCAGTGACTGCTTGTTCACTTTTTTTTTGAATCAGAACCTTTTTAAACTATTTTTTTGGCTTCGGTTTGTTTGTTTTTTTTCGAGTGTACCCCCAAGAATACTATTTGAATACAGCCATAATTACTGAACTGACACAAACTGCCAGCACTTCACTTACTCGCACATATCCTGCACATTCCGATAATCGTCATCCTTGGTCATTCTGCCTGTCGCACACAGTTCAATATTGATATTTCATACTTTTGTGCCCTTCTTCTTCCATTTTGCATGCCTCTTGAACCCCATTTATGGTTCAATTCTCATCATCAGGAGGTAACGCGAGCGCATAAAGGCTGGGCCCTCGACTCGGTCGTACTGCAGAATCAAATAACACGCTACAACAGGGAGGACATCAGCGAGTATCCCACAGAGGGTGTGTACGTGCACGGACTGTTTCTCGAAGGTAAGTGTGCACCTTGCAGTGGGATAAAAGTTGTGGATACTCGTCGCCACTACGTCCTTTGGCGTCCTTTTAAGTGTGAATTGATTACAGTTTTATGCGACGGTTCGCAAACCTTTTGTTGTCACCACAAATAGTTTTCAGGTTTGTTTGTGTGGTCTGGTGGGGAAAATTTTCCCCTTTGTTGTGTGAAACCGAAAATTGTTTGGCAAGAAACTTGCGTAGTGTGTAATATTTGTATCTAAGAAATGTTTTCTGCAGTATTTTTTTTAACCATCCTGGTGTTATAGAAGTTTTCCACAGCTGACTTCTTTTTGGCTGCACTGGATGTTGTTTAAACTGATGGTTTTTAGTGCTTTGAATGAGAGTCCTTGTGTCCATTTGAACGATTTGGTGTCCATGTTTTACAGAAATTAAACTCAACCGGGTTGCCAGTTAAGAGGACTCTCCTTCTGCTTTTCCAAATTGTGACATTCACATTCATAAATATTTTATCTATTCTCTTCTTATACCCTGTGTCGTCTGTGTGGGAATTTCTTTCTCGCATCCATCTCTGAGTGCACTCAGAAGACTTATGATTTTGATTCATTTGTTTAAACAGTGCTTCCACATTGTTGCAATATATATGTAAGACCATTGTCTTCGGAAAAGAATTATTTGAATCTTGTGTGTATATTACGATAAATTGTTATTTGGAAATCTGATTGGACTAAATTCCAAATTGCAAATTAAACTGTAACATTTACACGCTGGCGACTAAGTAAATTGAAATTATTTTTAGTCCAAGCAATATGTTCAAAAGATTGCCATGAATTTCCTAAATGGGAGAAAATTTTGTAAACGAGAAAGCAAAGCTAACTTCGTCTGTGCCGAAGTTTTAATACACTTGAAAAAGTTCGCTTCAACCATGGAGAATGAGTATTAGAGAACAAATTTGCGCTGCCTCTCAGTTTTGGTGGTGCCCAAAAAGATACTTTACAGAGCCAGTGGGAAAACACAGTAGTTAGAGCGAGATGGACATATTCCCAAATGTATCCAGTGAGCGTAATTTAGAGCGAACAGGTGACCAAATGTATCCAGAGAGCGTAAATAAGAGCGAACAGCTGACTAATTTCTGACAAATGCGGTGTCAACTGCGCAATCGTTTAGTATAGATATCTTAATCTATGCTTCAATGGTTAGCGATTTCGATCAAACTTTGCAGATCAGCTTAAAAACATATAATATTAACAATGATCGATCGAACAAAGGAAAGCTCTGCGCAAAATTTCAGCTCGATAGCTTCAAAACTAAGGGACTAGTTCGCGTAGAAAGAGACAGACGGATAGACAGACGTACGGACAAAGCTCAATCGACTTAGCTCGTTATGCTGATCAAGAATATACATATATACTTTATGTGGGCAAAACTATAATACACTTTTTAAAATTGTTCAGAGAGCTTAGAAAAGCTGTTGCATAAGCTTTTAGATGCAACACTGATCCGCTGAGAGCTTTTAAAGTGATCATTTGTCTAGCCAAGTGGCTTGCAGAAAATTGCCGGCAATTCTTGATTATACTAATTTCGCTGTAATCAACACAATAACAATAATTCTATTTAAAACCTTTTTGCTTTTATTATTAAAAGGTATGTATAAAATTAAAAAATATGTGTATGACCCGTCTATACATGTGAAGTTCATACACAGAGAATAAAAAGCTACGTGTTGAAATGAGAAAGTTACACGCGACGTGTTGAAAAGCTACACGAAACGTTATGGGTTGAAAATGCTACATTTTCGTGTAGCTTTTGCATTTTTTTCGTCTCTGTGTAAAATGGGCTTGAAGTATGGTGGTTTAGTTGCCCACCACTGTCTTCTTTGGAGTATAACTAAAAGTGGACAAATTTGAACAAGCTATTTTGCCTTTTTTTTATAAGTGTGAGTCCTTGTGGTGTAAAATTGTTCAATATGATGGGCAACTTTCCGCAATTCCTCAAGATTTTTGACTTTTCAAAGGAAATGTCAGTATCAAAGAGTGACCTGTATTTAAGGTGGCAGAACGAAATCGCCGCAGCCAATAAAAAAGCTGGTGATGAAGGCGTATGTTTTCGATACTGTTTTAAAAAACATCAACTATACTAAGAATGGGCGCAATCAGCAGATAAATCGGATTGGCGATTACTGATTAATGATCTGCGATTGTTGAAAAGTCTCAGCTGAATGGTATTTATAGCAGGCTTTAAGGAATATTGTGGGTTTAGACCATTTATCAAATAAAAACCCTGAGTTCAATATTTACGGATAATTAATTACGCTATGTATTGGAAACTGAGGATGATGTGGGAAAACTGCCCTGCAAACATTTTGTCGGGTTCCTTATCTCTATCGTCAAAAAGAGAGTTTGGCGATAGTTTGAGGGGAGAGTTTTCTGATGTTTGGCGATTAACTCAAACAAAATACATAGGGTATCGCATTCTTAACATACAAGGGATAAATAAACGATATTATTCGGCCAATCATTAAATTGGCAATATATCGCTAAAATATCGCCTTGAAGATATGAGTGCGATTCTCGTCGCAAATTTCAATTTCACTATTTAAATGGGCTGAGAGGGAATTCGTTCTTAAGAAATACAAGAAAGCAAAAATTGGTGTATGTTTTCAATAAAAGTACATCTTATTCAATACAAGTAACACATTAGATGCGTTGCTTTACACGCGCGGCGTGGCGCAGCCGTTTAAGGCGTCGCTCCAAACGTGTTTAAGTTCTCAACGGCCCCGAGTTCGAGTCCCCGCAGAGTAAGTAAAAATTTGTAATAAAGAAATACAAGTTTGTTTAATTTGTTGCTTTGTCCTCCCACATAAGAGACTCATTAACTCATTCATATCTTTAGGAAGAACCGATTTAATACTATCTCCTCCAGAATATACTTTTTTTATCGCCAGGAAGAATCGCTTTTTTTATCGCCAGGAAGAATCACTTTCATGGCACTCCCTTCACAAAGGGAGATAAGAATACAATAACTAAGCGATATCGCCAGAGTTAAGCGATACCTACTGGAAGAATCGCATTCTTATCTTCCGCTATTAAAAATGTTTGCTGGGTGATGACAAATTTAAAATCAGGACAACACAAATACTATGAAGATATGGATGGAGTTTGTGGAGATTTTTCGTATTGCCTTGTGTATTTGTTTTTTATACTCTGTACCGAAGGTACATAGAGTGTATTAAGTTTGTGAAAAAGTATGTAACAGGGAGAAAGAATCGTTTCCGACCCTATAAAGTATATATATTCTTGATCAGCATCAACAGCCAAATCGATATAGCCATGTCCGTCTGTCCGTCCGTCCGTCCGTCCGTCCGTCCGTCCGTATGAACGAAGAGATCTCAGAGATGGTAAGAGATAGAGGTTTGACATGTATGGGACATGTATTCTTATACTTGCAGGCAGATCAAGTTTATTTTCAATTTTTGCCACGCCCCCTCCCGCCCCCGCAATTTGGAAAAAACTTCATATCTCCTACAGTTTTGGAGATAGATCGTCCGTTTCTTCTAGAGATACCTTGTAAACAAAATTATTTATTATTTGCTGAAGGAATGATAAAGATCGGATGAACGATACTCAAGTTATGGGCAAAAAACGGCCAGTTAACACCACCCACCCCCCTCCCCCCCGCCAACAACCACAGCAACATACCCTAACCGTTCAACACAGGCAATCTTAGTGCGAGAGAGAAGAGAGAGAGAGAGAGAGAAACTTAGAGAGCGCACCGCGTTGTGCGCGGGGTGTTAACTGGCCGTTTGACTCCTGAGCAAATGCGAGTGTAAGGGTACAGAGTATGTTATAGTCGGGCTTGACCGACTTTCTTTCTTGTTTTTTCTTGGATTTATCAGAAAGGATTTTTTTTGTGAGTGTCTTTACATATTGGTTTTGATTTCTTCTTAGTGGACTGTGTTTTAGCTATATGTTTTTACACATTGGCTTTGTAATTTTCTTGCTCAGTTGTATTTTCTTTTATTAAACTTATTTTCAAAGTAAGTGATATGTGACTGAAACGGTGCGAATTTTGAAGAACCGCACTTCCATTGATTACTTCCAACCTCCACAGAAATATAATATAATATATACGCTAACTAAAACAACTGATTCAAATAATAAGTTCAAAGTGTTCTCTTTACCTAACAAAATTTTTATACCCTTGCAAAGGGTATTATAATTTTGCCCAGAAGTTTGCAACGCATAGAAATATTCATTTCCGACCCCATAAACTATATATATTCTTGATCAGGGCGACGAGCTGAGTCGATTGAGCTTTGTCCGTCCGTCTGTCTGTCCGTCTGTCTGTCCGTCTGTCTGTCCGTCTGTCTGTCCGTCTGTCTGTCTGTCCGTCTGTTTCTACGCAAACTAGTCTCTCAGTTTTAAAGCTATCGAGCTGAAATTTTGCACAGAGTCTTCTTTTTACTGCACGCTGCTAATATGTCAGAACCGACCGGATCGGATCACTATATCTTATAGCTGCCATAGGAACCATCGGTCGAAAAATGGGTTTTAGTGAGAAAAACTTTTTTGTTTTCAATGTTAACGTGATTAAACTCGGTCATTAATCATATTATATACTTTCAAACAGATTTGCAAATTTTGGTCAAAATCGGATGACTATATCTTATAGCTGCCATAGGAACCATATGTCGAAAAATGGGTTTTAGTGAGAAAAACTTTTTTGTTTCCAATGTTAACGTGATTAAACTCGGTCATTAATAATATTATATGCTTTCAAACAGATTTGCAAATTTTGGTCAAAATCGGATGACTATATCTTATAGCTGCCATAGGACCGATCGGTCGGAAAATGGGTCTTAGTGAAAAAAAACTTTTTTGTTTTTAAGTAAATCGTTCTTAAGGTCGGTGATTATTAATATTAAACGCTTTCAAACTAATTTGAAAAAGTTGATCGACATCGGGTGACTATATCTTATGGTTGCCATAGGACCGATCGGTCGAACATGAGTCTTGGTAAAAAAATTTTTTGTTTAGTTTTGTTAGCGTCCTTAAACTCGCTGATGACTTATTTTATATGCTTTCAAATAGATTCGCAAAATTTGGTCGAAATCGGATGACTATATCTTAAGGCCATAGGGCCGATCGGTCGGAAATTGAGTCTTAGTGAGAAAAACTTTTTTGTTTTCAATTATATCGTTCTTAAACTCGGCGTTTGTTAATTTGATATGTTTTCAAAAAGATTCGCGCAATTTGGTCGAAATCAGAGGTTTATTTGACGAAAAATGGGTTTTAGTTAGAAAAATTTTTGATTTTTATGTAAGCGTTCTTATACTCTGATATTTCAAAATCAGCATTTGCAAGGGTATAAAAACTTCGGCACAGACGAAGTTAGCTTGGCCTTCTCGTTTATATTACTTTGGTTGGTCATTGGATCGAAAGGTGTGGAAACTAGTGCCACTTCAGCGTATTGCAAACAAAAGGCGTACACTAAGTTTTCATTCCAAATGACCATAAATTGGCTGCTACGTGACTCAATCAACAAATGTGAGTTGCCAATTGAATATGCCAATAAATGCACATGCTTTCCATACTTAATCCTGACCTAACAATACAAAATTTGCATAAATCGAACACTCCGACAAGTACCTAACATGGGACTCGTTAAGCCAGGCCAGCTTATAACGGCACAGGACACTCTCCGCCTTTGCAGTTAAACTAAATCCGGTCGCAATGAGAAGGTGTTTGGGTTTTTTTATTCATTTTTTTTTGGGAGTTTATTAAACGCAATAATTTTGCCTTAGGTTGTTAGATAATAAACATTTTGGGCGGACATGCATACGTGTGGGTGGCGGACACAAGCTCACTTCTACATATGTCCTCGGGCGGTGTCAACCTTTATGTTGGTGCGAGGCTTAATAACAACATTTTTGTGTGCTGGCCCAACAGGCGGGCAATTAAGATAACTTACCTTATTTTGTATACCAGTATTGCCCATTTCCGGGACTTACTCCATCTCTCTCTCTCTCTCTCTCTTTTAGGTGCTTCATTGGATCGTCGTAGCGGCAAACTGATTGAGTCTCGTATGAAAGTGCTTTACGAACAAATGCCCGTGATTTACATTTATGCCATCAACACGACAGCCGGCAAGGATCCCAAATTGTACGAGTGCCCCATATACCGTAAACCACAGCGAACCGACTTAAAGTACGTGGGTTCCATTGACTTTGAGACCGATTTCAATCCCAAACACTGGACACTGCGCGGTGTGGCCCTGCTGTGTGACATCAAGTAAAGTGAGAGAAGCGGTTTTTTGATTCGGCAATTTGTTATACTAATATGGTTCAGACAGGAGGTCAAGTAGTGCGCAATTATTAACTGTTTTGTCGTCTGTAGAAATACATTGTTAATCACTTAAATCTCTAATAAATAAACATTTCATTTAGTTTAGCAAATGATGAAGAGAATTTGTGTGGTTTGAATGGTTGAAATGATTATTTAGAAGCTAAGAAAGTATTGCGTCGCCAGTGCGCAAACAATGCACACATTCGAATTCTGTTCACTGACGATAAAATGTTCACCTTAGAGGAATCGTTCAACAAACAGAATGATAGAGTGTATGCTGTGTCATCAAAACAAGCGTCCGAACTCATTCCGAGAGTTCAGAGAGGTCACCATCCGGCATATGCGATGGTTTGGTGGGGAGACGCCTATGATGGAATCACCAAGCTCCAATTTTTGTGAAAAAGGAGTCAAAACTTCAGCGAAAGTGTATCAATCCGAGGTTTTGGAAAAGTTTGTGAAGCCTCTCAACACGACATTATTTGCAAACAAGCCGTCGACCTTTCAACAAGACTCCGCTCCGGCTCACTAGGCCACAACGACTCAAACATGGTTAAAAAATCATGTACCTTACTTTATTTCTACGGATGATTGGCCTTCTGGTAGCCCAGACCTGAACTCATTGGACTTCAAACTGTGGTCCGTTCTCGAGGCTATGGCTTGCTCTACTCGACACCCATATATTGAGTCTTTGAAGCGCGCCCCTAGTCCAAGCAGTGGACAATTTCTCAATGCATGAGGTGCGCACTGCGATCGATGAGTGGCCAGCGAGACTTTAGCGTTGCTGGAAGGCACAAGGCGGCCATTTCGAATAAGTTGTTCTACGATTTGTAGCCATTGAGCGACCGAATAAAAAGAAGAAAAAAGTTTTGAAAAATATCCAGTATATTGAAGGGTTGGTTGTGATTTTAGATGATTTTCGTGTGCTGAACACGAATCTGTTTTCAGAAATAGTCCATCATGTCAAGATTTATACTAATTTGAAAGGTTATTCAAGCAACGTAGTGGAAATTGTAAAAGGAATTGTGGAGGGCTCGCGCTCTTAGCGTTCGTGTTCGATAACGAACATCTGGCGCTCCCACACAGAGAGACCCTTGCCGGGTATTTGAACCCACGACCTTTGCGTTGTAAGCGAGGGTAGACAACCGCTAGGCTACAGGGCTTGTTGCTTTCACTGTGTCTCAATGCTAACTTAAGCACTTCATTCTCAAGCGCTTAATTTATAACTATGATTTTGTCGGTATCTCTCACGTGAGCTTAATGTTGGTGGTGTTAGTGTGGGGCACAGGAGACCACCCTTCCTTCCTGCTCCGCCGCCGACCCGCCTTTCCCGAGAACACCACCCTAGAGGAGGAGGCTCTCTCGACCTTATCAAATTAATTATGTTTAATATATGTTTTTTTTTTGGATCAAGCCGGCGACCAAAGTGAGAACCAAATGTTCTTGAAACGAGCACAAAATGTGTATAAGACAAGAAAATGTTCATGGCATAGTGTGAACAAATGTTCATGAATTTAGAAAAGCGGGCTTAGCAGACTATCGTCATCAAAATGTCATGATTTTGGTACATTTAGAACGGATTTTTTTCTCTGTGCATGCAAATAGAAGTGTATTTGATTCGACCCGACAAAAAAATCTCCACCTTGTGCCATTTTGATATACTGCGCTACTTATCTTTGTGAGCTTTAAAATCTTTGGTTTTGCTATATGCATTTTACTTAATGATTCGGCGTGGCTTTTTAGAAAAGCAGAAAAGTCAATGTTGTCCATTTCTTGCCATTTAGCCAATTTATGACGTTGCTTCTGACAGGAAACGGCTTCCCAGATGGCCGCTTCTTATCTCTGATCAAATTGGGCGTACCACTGAGGCTACAATCTGTGTTAACAGAGCTCCAGTGCGGCCTGAAGTTGAGACTAAGCATCTCACAGCGTGCCCGACATATAAGTGAGATTGCTTGAGTGTCATAACGGTCATGAAAATAGTTAAGCGTTTCCAGATTCAGCTCTAGTTTTTTGTAAGTGTTTTGGACCACACTTTGCCTGGCTTGCATAGCTCGTAAATAACTTTCAACCACTTTTTCAGTTCGCTCTGCTCACGTGACTGACCAAAAAACTAAATATATAAGGGGCGCGGGCTTCCCGTAACCGAGTGTGTTCTGTTATCTCGCTCACTGTTAAGTGGCTGTGGTTGACCACACAGCACTGATCGGTCTGACAGCAACCGTCCCAAATCAGTCAATTGGTCTTAAATTGCGTGCTTCGCGAAGACCAAACTCTCAAAATGTTATTTGAAAAGGTTGCAGACTCAAGAATTGCGCCAGAGTCTATGCGAGAGAGAACGAGAGAGCGTATAGTTCATCGCATACATTCATATCGTTAGCCGAGACTTACACACCGATGCATACATACGAAGAAGACCTTTTGAATTCGAGAATTAAGCCAAACGGTCCCAAAAAGACCTAAGAGGAAAGAAAAATCAAAAAAATGTGTTTCTCTCCTCTCACAACCAAATAGAAGCAGAGAGCGTAGTTAAAGGTTGTTGTGGTACCTCTTTTCAAAGTGGTCGCACAAAAGCTGTCGTTTTCTGACAAAGGCCATCGGGGGACCGATTTTTGCGACCTCTGCTGGCTTGGCTTAGAAAAGAGTCTCTTTCTCTGCTAACAACTTTCTAAAACATTAATTGGTGAGATCTTTCCCATGATCCGACGCTGTAAACTCTTAAGATCCACTCAAATTGATCCATCTACAATATTTTTACATAGATTTTCTTCACCAATACCTTATTATCTTTATAGAAGTGCGATTCTTAGGAAGAAAAAATAATAATAGTATTTTTGGATTTTTTTTTCATATTTTTCCTATGCGACACTGTCGAGCAAAAAATCTATTTTTATACTCTATACCGAAGGTACATAGAGTATATTAAGTTTGTGCAAAAGTATGTAGCAGGGAGAAGGAATCATTTCCGACCCTATAAAGTATATATATTCCTGATCAGCATCAACAGCCGAGTCGATATAGCCATGTCCGTCTGTCTGTCCGTCTGTATGAACGCACAGATCTCAGAGATGGTAAGAGATAGAGGTTTGACATGTATGGGGCATATATTTCTTATACTTGCAGGCAGATCAAGATTATTTTCAATTTTTGCCCCGACCCCTCCCGCCCCCGCAATTTTGAAAAAAAAGTCATATCTTACACAGTTTCGTAGATAGATGGTTCGTACCTTCTAGAGATATCTAGTAATATCGATTATTTATCGATTTGCTGAAGGAATGATACAGATCGAATGAACGATACTCAAGTTATGAGCAAAAAAAGGCGAGTTAACGCACCGCGTTGTGCGCTCACTAAGTTTGTCTCTCTCTCTGTCTCTCACTAAGATTGCCTCTCTTGACTCGTGAGCAAGTGCGAGGGTAAGGGTACAGAGTATGTTATAGTTGGGCTTGACCGACTTTCTTTCTTGTTTTTAACTATTAACCAATCCACGTATTCGTATATTCGTATATTTGACGTCATATAAGTTTTAAAAGGAACCAGTTTCAATACCAGACAATACTTCTTACCATTCATAATCCTGGGTACTTGTCATTTCGGTTAGCTAAGAGTATTGATAGGGTATACCAGATAAAGTCCACTTACACCAGCTATGTGTATTGCAATGTGTGAATTTGGAGAGTTGGGTAAAATCGTTAGTTTGCCACTAATTCTAAAACACATTTCTAAAACCCGTTGTGTTGTGCGTGTCTTGTTTTAGAAACATTATGATGAAAATCATAACTTATTGACCTAAAGCCTGCTAAAAAGTTCGATGATTGAGTTATGGGTAGATAGTCACCAACTGATTTCCAACTCATTTAACCCAAGCAAGCACTAAATAATTGGAATGCCATTTCAATATTTTGGATTGATTTATTCTTCAATTGGTTTTTAAATAAATACATATACATACATATATATATATATAGAATCTTGTTTATGTATAATTTGTAATTCAAATAGAATTTAATTTGTTTTGAGGGGATTTTCATTAGTTCAGCTTTTTCGTTTATGTGGAGAATATCCATTTATTTACATACATATATAGTTAGTTATATATATAGAGAGAGTTTCATACGTATAACATAAAATGTACAGAACGCGAATGGTGTGTGTGTGTGTGTGTGTGTGTGTGTAGGTCACTCAATGTAGGTAAAATCGTTTCAAACTCAAATTCAAGAAATGTGATTGAGCATCGGTAACAGAATTCAACAAATTCATAAACATACACAAAATTCCGCCCGCGGATTGTTTATTGTTATATAAACCAACAAAATAGGAAATGCGCGATAGGCTTAACACCAAAATGCCATAAATATTAATAAAATGTAAAACTAGATAATTAGGATTAGCTTTTGGAACACACACACGCACACACACACATGTATTATTTTGATTTACATAGATTTAAGACTATATATTTTCAATCAACATCATTTATGCTATTAAACAAATGCCATTTTTTTTTTTTGCGAATTTTTCGTTTTGTTTTTCCTTTTGCTAAGCGATAAATATAATTTGAGTAAAGTACCAGGAATGCCCCACTTTTCGTTTCGATCTGAGAGAGAGGTAGCACGAATCATTGTTAGTTAATTAAGAATAGGTGGGGGGTTGGGGGTGTGGGGTGTGGGGTTGGGGTGGGGTTTTTGAAGTTAGCTATGTTATCGGAGGGGTTTGTGCACACACAACATGCCTGTCTTAGAGCCAGCCATTTAGGAACCGTCAATGTACATTACTAACTGTTTCTTACCTCTACTCTATCTGTCTGTCTGTCTGTATGTATGTATGTATGTCTATCTCTGTGCTAGCCATATATAGAGCAGCTTTAGCCACTTAATTGGCATAATGTTGCTGCTGGTTTTTGTCCAGGCCAAAGAGAAAACGCCAGGGCAATCGTCGCGATTCAGTTCCAGTGTCTGCATCTGCATCAGCATCTGCAGTCAGGTCATTCGGCTCCTGGTTGGCCCAGTAAGTGTTGTCCTCCTGCCCCTGCTCATCCTCCAAGTCGTTGACAGTGCCTGTTGCGCTTTTTCCATTGCCATTTTCATGATTTGTTTCATTCGCAATTTCATTTCCGTTTGATTGATGTTTGGCCACCACGTTTAGGGATTTCTGCTGTGCTGCTGCTCCTCCGCCTGCCGCTCCTCCTGCTGCTCGCTGTCTTGCCTGTGTCTGTGGATGTTGCAGAAAATCAAAAAATCGTGCCGAAGAGAACTGCGGCAAGCTCCACAGTTGACTGGGGAAATGTAGTCGCTGCAGCTGCTGTAGCTGTTGCTCCCGTTCCTGCTGCTGTTCCTGGTAGCGACGTTTGCCCACATTCTTCAATATGGCGCGATTCAATTCAACCTGTGCATAGAGCAGAAAAAACATAGAAATGGTTGACATTAAAGGAAATGAGTGCAAGAAAATGCTATGAGTAGCGTCCAGATACCCAGAGGACACGTGTACTTGTGACGTTTAATTTAAATTGCATAAATATTCTAGTTTCTCACTCAGAAAATTGGATTTACAATTTAGTTTTACACTTTTTAATTGAATTTTTAACTTGGCAAATTAGAGAAAATGTATGAGAGAGCTTTTCATCATGTCACCCAAGGGCAGGCAACACCAAATAATATTACACGACCATTTTTGCCTCCCGAAAGTATGCAGCACATGAAGCTTATCAACGAAAACAACTTTATTAAACTGATAAGGGAATTTGGAAGGAAACATTTTAACCAATTGTGGGTAAAATTAAATTTCGATTTGGTATCTTTTGTATTTTTGTGAGTAAATAGTATCAAAATAATACATTTTTATATATATTCATAACGTCAGATGGAGTAAGGCAAAGGTTTGAATTGAAAGTTGTTCTTAAATTGGTTTAGTACTTTGAATAAAACAAGAATAAACATTTCTAGAAAAATTGAATTTTTTTGCTCGAAACACAAGAAAATCTTAGAGAATTCTACCGTGTGGTTTTCCAGAGAACTAAGTTGTTAAGGAGTGTGACTGGCACTCGAAATTTTGCATTCCAGTCAAATACACACTCGTTGTCTTATGGAGATGTTCGTGACTGAGTGTCTTGGTTGATCGTCTGTCAAAGTGGTTGTTTTTGATTTAAGCGGTTCCGCATATGGATTTCCTCTGCGAATGCCAGTCGAACACACACACAGCACACACACAAGTAAAACATGGGTATGCATAACTTTTATTGCTCTCGCTTGTTGTTGTTATCTCAAGAGAGAGAGACAAATACAAAGAGCGTATCAAGTACGAATGCAGTTCACTTGTAGCAGTGTTGCCAACGCCTCTACGCCAAAAAAGGACGATTGGACGCAGAAAAAAGACAGAAAAGTGACAGATTTTTTTTTAAAATTCTAAAAAAAACAGGACAAGCTATGTTTCCTTATAAATATAATAAAGATTTAATGAAAATCTAAAAATTTGATAGTTGGCAACCTTTCTAAATTGTAGAAAATTGAGTTTAGCTGGCTAGAGGTCAAATGAAACACACAGATGTACATATATGCTGTTTCTTCGAACTGTCCGCATCAAAACAAAATATTTTTTTAGTTTGGCTCAACGAAGATATCCCCACAAATAATTTTTTGGCCTTGGAAAAATATTTATTGATACAGTTTTATTTAACAAAACCTGAAGTAAGCTTGACCGTATCGGAATCTGAAAAAAACAAGAAAGAAAGTCGGTCAAGCCCGACTATAACATACTCTGTACCCTTACACTCAGGGGTCAAACGCCCAGCTTACACCCCGCGCACAACGCGGTGCGCTCTCTAAGTTTCTCTCTCTTTCTCTCTCGCACTAAGATTGCCTGTGTTGAACGGTTAGGGTATGTTGCTGTGGTTGTTGGTGGAGGGGTTTATTTTCAATTTTTGCCACGCCCCCTCTCGCCCCCGCAATTTGGAAAAACCTCATATCTCCTACAGTTTTGATGATAGATGGTTCGTACTTTCCAGAGATATCTAGTACTCAAAATTATTTATCGATTTGCTGAAGGAATGATAAAGATCGGATGAACGATACTCAAGTTATGAGCAAAAAACGGTCAGTTAACACCCACCACCCACCCCACCCAAAACCTAAGCATTGCGTTCAGCAGAAGCAATCTTAGTGAGAGAGAGAGAGAGAGACTTAGAGAGCGCACTGCGTTGTGCGTTGTGTGTTAACTGGCCGATTGACTCCTGACCAAATACGAGCTGCGACATTAAGGGCGCAGAGTATGTTATAGTCGGGCTTGACCGACTTTCTTTCTTGTTTTTAAATATTTTTTCTAAATGTCAAAGTTTGCATCTGGCTGGCTCAAGGTCTATGGTTGAGTATAATTGAATGTAATCAACACAAATCAACAGATATTAATTACAACATTTTGGAATAGCAATTGGGTTTGTCCGTACAACGATAGCTGTTTCGAGAGTAACCAAATTCTCTCATCAGCGGACTTGTTTTGCTGTTTACACTTCAAACAAACATTCCAGTTAGTATTTAAGCTTCTTCAGGGGGCGAATAAAGACATAGGAATTCCAATGTTGTAAATTGTTCTAGATGTTTAAAAAAGAAATTTCGATCGTTTTTATTTGATAAAATTGTTTTTTTTTCAAATATTTTTGCTCTTTGTATTCAAACTACTTTACCGATTTAAAAACAATGCTTTGCGCGATTATTGGAAATTCAATAACCTTTCGATTCATACCTTGCTTGAATCCATCTAACGATTCTGACTCGAGATTTGAAAAAAAACGAAAATTAACCTACCGAAAAAATAAAAAAAAACTTAAACTTCAAAATTAAAAGTAATATTTTTAAAAACATTTTATTATTTCAACTTTAAAAAAAAGGAAATCTTTTTTAAATTTTGAAAAAAAAATTTTTGTTAAGGACTTCTTTCAAATTATTTATATTGCTTTAATTCCTACGTTTAAGAAAAAAAAAACAGTTCGGAAGATATTAATTTCGTTTCGCTAAATTGGTCATTTCGCCCACTGTGCAGTGCCGGCCAAATAGAGGGGACAAAAAAGTGTGTTGTGTGAGTAAGAGAGCTCTCTCCAGACTACAGCCGTTTTACTTGCAATTAAGTGTTCACCGATTCACACAGTCATGAGTTCGGCTCGCGTTTGCGTAAAAACACGACTGACTTCGGCTCCTGGTAGCTATGACAGCAATAAACCAAGAAGCTTTTGTCATAACGACCCATTTTCCGACCTAGTCATCCAATCCTGGCGGTTCCAACATAGCAGCGTGCAGTCAAAAGAAGATTCTGTGCAAAATTTCAGCTCGATTGCTTTTAAACTGAGAGACTAGTTTGCTGAGCAACAGACAAAAGGGCGAACGGTCAAAGCTTAATCGACTCAGCACGTCGCCCTGATCGAGAATATCTATAGCTCAAATATTTCTATGCGTTGCAAACTTCTGGGAAAATTTATAATACCCTTTGCAAGGGTATTAAAAAGGTTTCGAAAGTGTAGTAAAGATTTACAAGTACCCATCGCGGGTATGACATATC
>JBAMBO010000429.1:0-93044 GCA_037044535.1 Lordiphosa magnipectinata
CAGCTGTTACGGACTGATATTGTATTAAAAAAAAAAATATATAAACAATACAAACTCACGAGTCATCACTATGGTTAGAGATGCGCAATGGATGGATTTCGATAGATCGGTAGATCGGGGTAGCGATGGCTTGGGGAAGGTCGTGAGTCATGGGGAAATAAGGGGTCTAATAGTTCCTGTGGGGGTAGAAAATTTCCCAACTTTTCAATTAGGCGGTTCACAGGGAGTCCGGAACTGAGGTCGAAACCCAAGGAAAGAGGAGATCAAGAATCAGTCGCTTTCAAGGGCAGTCAAAGTCAAGAGGAATAAATCGAAAGAAAATTTAAATTAAGCAATATATATATCGGTATCCAGCGGCTAAATCTCCACAAAAACAAATCTTAAATTTAAAAGTGAACGATTTCCCGGCTCGGTGAGAAAGTTGATGCAAGTGAAGATGTGCAAGTTATAATTAATTGTGTTTGCGCAGGTGTAGCCGGTTATTAATCGAGACGAGGAAGACCAGGCAGGCAACAGAGACGACAGGTCACCGGGGGAAGGATTGGCCACCACCTCCAGGTGGCCCAGGTTTTTATACCCTCTATTTTATTTTATATACCTAAATATAAAAAGAGAATCAGCAGTGGTGGAAAGGCTGTCGGGTCTTCAGCTATAATACATAGCAGGCTGCAGGAGGATCGCTTTAGAAGACAGAAATGCATGCCCATTAAAAAAAAGAGGAAATACCTCAAAACCATATATTTAAACACATTCATTTAACTTTCAAATTAACTATTTATTTAATATGCGCAAATCTTAAAATAGTCCATAGCTCTAAGTATTTATCAATTATTTATTTATTTATTATTTATGTACTTACCGTGTATACGTCCCTGTGGTACCCAGGTTAGGAATTGTGAAGATGTGTGTAGCTGTTAAGATTTTGTTTAAATATATATATGTTTGAAAGTGATAAGAGAACCATGATGGGTTAGAGGATTTAGAATGGGGTGAGGAGGACTGAACATAAGGCGGAAGTGAGGTAAATAGGGAGTTGGTCGACAACCATGTGGCAGCCAACTAATGGTAGGGAGGGCGACGCCACGGGCGAAGTATAACATCTACGCGCCCAAATAGATCCGGAGCAGAAACAAAGGGAAGTGACCGTAGAAAATTCCTAAAGAAAGAAATAAAATATAAATTTTTTTGTTATCCGATTGTCCATATATCGGGGTCTTGCTCACCCCTGAGCCAGCCGTTAGCTAGCCGGCAACCGATAGATGGACTCAGAAAAAAAGTAGGTTCCTAACAAACCATTTGTATGGAAGAAATTATATCTTTTTCTTCATTTCTTGTCATTTCAAGAAATGAAGCTTCATTTCTTTGGTGGAATTTTGTTTTGTGTGTCTTTGGGCTATAAGTTAAGGAAAAGATTCAAAACACGCGCGCACTTTCAAACAAGAAGTGCGCGCGCCCTCAGTCGATAGGCAGTTAGCTGATTAACCACGCCATCGTTATCGATATCGCGCGCTCTGCCACAATCAGCTGCGCTCGCCGCCACCGTCGGCCGCGCCCAGCAACATATAAAAGCAGAGCATCAACGCACTGTGCAAGGGAGTTAGTCCCTCGACTCCGGTCGAGTCAACACCTTGGCGTAGAAGATCAGCCAAAAGTATCGCTAGTGCGGTTTCCGAATCGGCGTTGGCTCGGCGGCCGTGATGTGAGGTTTCCCGAATCTGTGTCTGGACCATGGCAAAACTCGAGCGCCTTCGTAAAGGTAGTCTACTCGGCTGCCTTTGCTTTCGGGTTTACTAGCTCTTTTGCCAGTGCACGTTTGCTTGTCAAAGTGAAAGGTTGGTTACGGACGATTTTTTTGTTTTATTTTTCGCATTAACCCTACGTGTTCAAAAATAACGAACTAGTTCGTTTTTTTGAACACGATCAGGGTTAATGCGAAAAATAAAACGAGAAAAAATCGTCCGTAACCAACCTTCCACTTTGACAAGCAAACGTGCACTGGCAAAAGAGCTAGTAAACCCGAAAGCAAAGGCAGCCGAGTAGACTACCTTACGAAGGCACTCGTTTTGCCATGGTCCAGACACAGATTCGGAAACCTCACATCCGTAGCCGACCAACGCCGATTCGGAAACCGCACTAGTGATACTTTTGGCTGATCTTCTACTCCAAGGTGTTGACTCGACCGGAGTCGGGGACTAAGTGCCTTGCACAGTGCGTTGATGCTCTGCTTTTATATGTTGCTGGGCGCGGCCGACGGTGGCAGCGAGCGCAGCTGATTGTGGCAGAGCGCGCGATATCGATAACGATGGCGTGGTTAATCAGCTAACTGCCTATCGACTGAGGGCGCGCGCACTTGTTGTTTGAAAGTGCGCGCGTGTTTTGAATCTTTTACTTAACTTATAGCCCAAAGACACACAAAACAAAATTCCACCAAAGAAATGAAGCTTCATTTCTTGAAATGACAAGAAATGAAGAAAAAGATATAATTTCTTCCATACAAATGGTTTGTTAGGAACCTACTTTTTTTTTCTGAGTCCATCTATCGGTTGCCGGCTAGCTAACCGACCCCGATATATGGACAATCGGATAAAAAAAAAATTTATATTTTACTTCTTTCTTTAGGAATTTTCTACGGTCACTTCCCTTTTCGTTTCTGCTTCGGATCTATTTGGGCAAGTAGATGTTATCCTTCGCCCGTGGCGTCGCCCTCCCTACCATTAGTTGGCTGCCACATGGTTGTCGACCAACTCCCTAATCACTTCACTTCCGCCTTATGTTAAGTCCTTCTCACCCCATGCTAAATTCTCTAACCCATCATGGTTCTCTTAGCACTTTCAAACATATATATATATTTTAACAAAATTTTAACAGCTACACACATCTTCACAATTCTTAACCTGGGTACCACAGGGACGTATACACGGTAAGTACATAAATAATAAATAAATAAATAAATAGTTGATAAATACTTAGAGCTATGGAATATTTAAAGACTTGCGCATATTAAATAAATAAGTAAATTTGAAGGTTAAATGGATGTGTTTATATATGGTTTTAAGGTGTTTCTTCTTTTTTTTTTTTAAGGGACTTGTATTTTTGTCTTCTAAATCTACATCTCCTTGTGCTTTGAAGTGACCCTCCTGCAGCCTGCTATGTATTATAGCTGAAGACCCGACAGCCTTTCCACCGCTGCTGATTCTCTTTTTATATTTATATAAAATAAAATAGAGGGTATAAAATCCTGGGCCACCTGGAGGTGTTGGCCAATCCTTCCCCCGGTGACCTCGTCTCGATTACTACCGGCTACACCTGCACAACCACACTTATTAATAAACTGCACATCTTCGCTTCCATCAACTTTCTCACCAAGCCGAGAAATCGTTCTCTTTTAAATTTAAAATTTATTCTTGTGGAAATTTAGCCGCTGGATACCTATATATATTTTCGCTTAATTTAAATTTTTCTTCAATTTGTTCCTCTCAACTTTGAATGCCGTTGCAAGCGACTGATTCTTGATCTCCTCTTTCCTTGGGTTTCGACCTCAGTTCCGGACTCCCTGTGAACCGCCTAATTGAAAAGATGGGAAATTTTCTACCCCCACAGGAACAATTTGACCCCTTATTTCCCCATGACTCACGACCTTCCCCAAACCATCGCTACACCGATCTACCGATATATCGAAATCCATCCATTGCGCATCTCTAACAATAGTGATGACTCGTGAGTTTGTTTTGTTTATATATTTTTTTTAATACAATATTAGTCCGTAACAGCACACTACGGTTTCACCGGACTCGTCGGATAAACAGGTGTGAAATAGGACTGACCTGTATACTCTCGAGGCGCCAACGTAGGCTATCGCCCACCCTGAGAGCTTGGAGCTAACGTCTCCAGTTGATAAAGGCTGTTCCCAATAGCTTTTACGACGCGGCACTTGACGAATTTCCGACAGAATTTGGCATTGATGTTCTTCTGGAAGTCGCTGAGCACGAAGTTCCTATTGTATACTTCTTGGCCAGGTGAGTATTTGATTGACCGCGATTTTAAATTGTACCGCTTCTCCGCTCTCTCGTAGGCTTGATGCAGCGACTCCTGGACGCGCGCTCTGTTTATTTCCTGCTTTTCCGAGTCTGTCAGTGGCGCCAAGGCTGTGTCGTTCATTGCACCCAATTTGCGGGCCAGATGGTAGTCGTTGCCGTGCAGAAACATGTGTTGTCCGAACATGGCGAAGTAGGGTGACACACCGGTTCCTGCATGAACAGCGCTGCTAAGTGCTGCCTGGATTTCATACAGCCTCTCATCCCATGTTGAGTGGTCTTCGCTAACATGGGTACGAATTGCCGCCAGTACCGACTGATTCACGCGTTCAGCAGCGTTTGCTTGTGGGGCATAGGTCGCGGTTTTGATGTGCGATATGCCGAGGTGTTGCATCAGTGCTAAAAACTCCTGTGAGACGAACTGCCTCCCATTATCCGTATGTATTACCTCTGGAACCCCAAATTGAGAAAAAATATCCTCTCTTAATATTTTTCCCACCGCTATCGCCGTCGCCTTTGGTAATGCTCTGAACCATACAAATTTCGTCAGATGGTCTAACGCGATGTTTCAGGTGTTTCCCTGCCGCGATCGAGGATACTTTCCTCGGAAATCCAGGTACAATTTTTGCATCGGTCTATCCGTGCATACTTCGTTACCCATTCGAGGTCTCGATATTTGGGTACTGTGCTTGGTCTCCTTACAGGTATCGCAACTTAGCACGTACTCGCGAAGCTGCACCGTCATCCTTGGCCAGTAATAGAACTGCTTCAACCGTGCAAGAGTCTTGGCCACTCCGCCATGCATTCGCTTCTCACCTTCATGGGCCTGTTGCACGAGAGTACTGGTTATCGCCTCTGGGATCCATAACTTCCATAGGAACTCTTCCATATCCTCACGCGCAAACTGCATTCGTTTGAACAACAGTCCATTTTCCACTCTCAGATCCGGGAACTTGTCTTTCTGATCTTCAACCAGCTTTAACCGCTCCAGGTACTCCTCACTCTCGAACTCGGTGGTTTCAAACTCGAGCATGTTCAGCTCCTCGGCTTCGAACGGACGCGACAGCATATCAGCAACCACGTTGTCCTTCCCTTTGCGATGCTCAACGTTAAAATCGAACGCTTGTATAGCTAGTGACCATCGCGCTAGCCTGCCGTTTAGATCCTTCAACGTTCTCAACCATTGTAAGCTCGCGTGGTCTGTTATGACCGTGAACGGCATTAGCTCCACATACGGACGAAAACGTTCAATGGCTTTGATCGCCGCGAGACACTCTTTTTCGGTCACACTATAATTCAGCTGCGCCCCACGCAATTTGGCCGAAAAGAAAGCGATTGGTCTTTCGTTTCCTTCATCGTCGTGTTGAAAAAGGACAGCCCCTACCCCAATATGGCTAGCATCACACTGGATAAAATCAGGGTGAGCCAATACTGGTGCACACGTGAGCGCCTTCTTCAGCTCTTCAAACGCCATTATCGCATCCTCCGACAGCACAAATTTGCTTTTTGCTTTTAAGCAGTCTGTTAAGGGTGCAGTTAACCCTGAGAAGTTTCTCACGAACCGGCGATACCAGCCGGCTGTACCCAAGAAGCTGCGCAGTTGGCGTGTCGTTTTTGGCAGAGAGATCTTTAGGTTTGCCTCCACTTTTCCCGGGTCTGTTCTAAGGGCTCCGTCTCCAATGATATATATCCTAAATAGCGCAAGTACTTAAAACAGAACTTGGACGTTTGCAACCCAATTGTAAGGTTCGCTTTTTGCAGACAATCGCTGACCTCTTTCAATAGTTTGCAGTGCTCATCAAATGTCCTTGAGATAATCAAAAGGTCATCCAAATATGTGAAAACGCGATTCATCAAGTGTTGCGGGATTACTCGGTCCATCAGCCGACAAAGTCTCTGCGCTGCGTTGCATAGTCCGAAAGACATCATCCTAAACTGGTATAATGGTCTACCCGGGATGGTAAAGGCCGTATATTCCCTGCTTTTCTTGTTGTCCAGCTCCACTTGCCAAAATGCATGTTTCAGGTCCACGCTGCTGATATAAATAGTATCATCCACTCTACTTAAAATCGATTCTATATTTTGTTGGGGATTTGCGTCTTTGACCGTCATCTTGTTCAATTTTCGTGCACCTAAACACAAGCGATTCTTCCCAGGCTTACGGACTAACGTCGTGCGGTTATTCCATGGACTATCACTCGGCTCAATGACTCCCAACCTGAGCATTTCATCCACTTCTGCAAAAAGCAACTGTTGCACTGCTGGCGACACCGGATAGAACCGTTCCTTCATTGGAACTGCGTCCTCAACCAGCTGTATGGTGTGCTTCTCCATCGTTGTGTGTCCCAATCCGCGATCTTCATACGCCAGGAACCCTTCTACTGCCGCCTTTAGTTGTTGCTGTTGCGTCGCGCTGAGCTCATGAGCCACGATCCGTTCGCTCTTGGTTTTGAATTTCGAATCGACGTATTCCATCTCCTCTACGCCTATTTTATCCGGAGCCAATCCAAATTTACGCCAAAAATCCACCCCGAGATACAATTTTTGTTTGTGGGATGGACAAAGATACACCGTTAATGGGTGAGTTTGTTTTTCGTAGGTCACCATCACATGTATTCGTCCCAGTATACAGTGTTGTGTCCCACCTGCGGACTGTACTGTGGACTTGGTTTTTTGTATCTGCAACCCTAATTGCTCTACTATTTGTAGGCCACCATTACCTAGCAGGCTGACTGATGCACCCGTGTCTAACAGTCCGACCATTTCGTGGCCTTGCAGCATAACCTTCGCAAATGATCTATCATCGCCCTTGCTTGCAGATCGGATTGCCTCGCAAACTGCTCGACGTTCGGTTTGTCGCTGCTGGAACCGCTTGCGTGCTCTTTTGACTCCTGGAGAGATATCTACGGCTGATGGTGGATGATCGAATATCCGTTCACGGGCTTCTTCGTATGCTGCTTGACGTATCTCTAGGGGTTTTCGCTGTGACCACTTAACAGGACTAATTTTTGATCTATTTGCCTTTATTATACTTATATTTATTTTTGGTTTTATTTCATGCAGCTTGCTTACATCTAGTGTCGAATTATTGGAGGTATTCAATGGCCTGGTGATGGCATTTTGGAGCGCGACTCCTCCGTCTGTGTCATGCTCGGTTTGCGGTTTTCCTGGCATTTCGGCAACACTTCTCCAGCGAGACCACATTTGTAGCAGAAGATGTTCCTCACTTTGGCTTCGCAATCCCAATAGGTATGCCCTGGTTGCAAACAATTCCAGCATGTCAAAACGCCAACACCTTCTCAAGGTCGATAGATTGCTTCCACTGCCTCCTCCTGGCCTTCATCTGCCACCATTTCAGGATCTGGAAAAAAAACCTCCTGGACGTGATGACGAACTGGCTTTCCCTGCTGTGGTGCCACTGGCGCTCTACTCCATCGATTCGCTATCCATTTTTCCGCATCGTGGCATTCATCTCGCAACTTCTTCAGGTTGCTAATCGTCATCGGGTAGATTACGCGCGATATACTGTCCTTTATGTTGACCTTTATTGTTTAAATCAGGTCATGATCAGAGAAATGCGAACTTAATCGTGATCGCAGAGCCAACATCTCCTGGATATATTCATCCACGCTTTCGCCTGGACATTGTTTTCGTTCTCTCAGCTCCGGTTCCTGTTCAAAACTGGACCTGCGACTCTGAAAATGCTGTTGAAGACAGAATCGTAAGTGTGGCCAGTCGAGGATCGTTGCCGTTCTCACGTGTGTCCAGAACCAATCACGTGCTTGTCCTTCTATCAGCATATGGAAATCCCTGACCACATCTTCCCATGGAACTCGGTAAGCCTTCTGCATATGTTCTATGCGGAATATAAACTCGCTACAGGCATTCCCATCAAAACAGATACCCCATCTGCGAATTTGGGTTGGATCTGTCCGAGTAACTGGCCCTCTAGTCGTCCCTTGACCTGTGTTTCCTCCTTCTGCCCCAGTCGCACGCATGTTCGTATGCCGCCTTAGCAGACGCTCTGGTATGGCTGGCGGTGGTTTTGACATGTTTGGTGGACAATGCTGTTGTGGAGCAGGTGCTCGTACTCCCTGCACGATTTGGATATCAATCATAAAATCTAGCATTTCCCTACGAATCTCGGCCTGAAAATTGGTCAGCTGGCCTGATAGTGAACTTCTATACGTTTCCTGTGCCTGTAGCAAGGCTACATTTATAGCCGACTTTAATTCACTTGGAATTTCAGCTCCTTTTTCATGTTCCCTTCCTAGCTGACTAGTCGAGCCATCTCTTGTCGTAATGTTGTTGCTGACGCCAACTGCTCCTAGCTGTGATGTGTCCATCAGCGAGAGATCTTGCGCACTCGGTTCGGGATTCGCCGTTGACTTGGCGGATTGTGACCGCGTCATTGGGCCTAAAATCTCTACTCCCCTGTTCCTAAGAAATTCAACTCCACGCTTTATTTTCCTTTCCGCTGATTTCCTATCTCCCTGGCTCTCGTTCATTCCCTCTCTAATTGTTAATACCCTCCCTGAGGTTTTATACTGTTCTATTATCTTCTCTATCTTTTCTTGCTTAAATCTCTTTTTTATTTTTACCATTTATCTTAACTTTATGATTTATGGTTTTCGTGTTTTATATATTTGAGTTTTTTTTGTGTTTTTTTGTTTTGCTTGTTTCTTAAGCTTCCTTTATCTTTCAAATTCATAACCTTTTGGGGTGAGGCAAACATTAACATAAGACAATTTTTCCAACTCTTTCATCCTCTCTGCTGAAACGTTACCCTTGCCTTTCACAGTTTGGTCTATGGCTCCAAAAAAAAACAGGATTAAATGCTGCTGCGACTGGGCAACGTGTGCTATCTTCGCTGGATCTTGTCACAGGCCCACAGTCAGCGCAAAATCAGCATTTATTATTTGGTTTATTATATATCTATTTAATTACTTCCATATTGTTGTTTATTTTTGTATTTTTCCTACTTCACACCCTTTTCCTTCCATAGAATTCATCACTCACGGCAGCGCAGCAGCGGATTTGTACAACACTCCGCTCTGGGACCAGCTCGTGTGATTCCACGGTTAACAGGATTTCTATCAGGGGTCACTATTACCCTCTATGGAGGTCTATGGAGGATTAGTCAATCCTTCTCACGGACCAGAAAACCTAGCTGACTTGAGTTACTTGGGCCTATTGGCTTCCCCGTACCGGTAACTAAATTTTGTACATTTGTGACTATTCTTGGCTCTGAAAATTTTCCGAATATTTTCCAATTGGGCGCCATTTGTTAGGAACCAAATTTTTTTGTTATCCGATTGTCCATATATTGGGGTCGTGCTCACCCCTGAGCCAGCCGTTAGCTACCCGGCAACCGATAGATAGACTCAAAAAAAAAAGTCGGTTCCTAACATGTTGTTGCATTTTCCCCGTCATTTCTTTCATTTCTCAAAAATGATGGCATTCCCCACGAAGGAAATTGGTATTTTTTTAAAAAAGTACTCGCTACTCTCAGGCACTACTCGTTACGCTCTGGAAATAGAAAGTGTCATAACCAATACCAATGTTGATATGAATTTAAAAAGTAGGAGCAATTTTGTTTAAAATATAAATTAGTCAAAAAAGTTGTGTATTTAGCTTTCTGCTGATAATTCAGGGCGATAACAATGCATTCGCCCCGCGTAATTGCTTTCCTGACGGGTATGTCTTGTTTTGGGTAAATATTGCAAAAAGTCCCGGTGAGTTTGAAAGTGTCGCCTGTTGTTTAAATCAAACCATTCAGCTGTTTTTGTCATCGTGAAAGTCAAAAAGATGACGATTTGTCAATGGAAAAGCTAAAATTTTAAGAAATGAAAATGATAAGAAATGATGCCAGTGTAAATGGGCTATAAGATGTGGTTCTTATCATGGTCCAACGCTGAAGTTGGGCGTGTCTTCAGTCAGGTTAATTTTACAATAAATCAAAAAACAGCAATCTAATGAAGGTGAACCCTCTCAACGGAATATTATGTCTAAGATATTGGATATTAGTGAAACTGAAATTAGAATATTACATTCAAAATAGTATATGTGTAGTTACAGATACTGGTTACTTCGACATGCAAAATGCTACGTCGATCACAAGATCCTTCCTAGTAACTTAAAGCTAATAGGCACAACTGAGGCCTACGACAAGAGTGAAGACGAGGAACTTCAAGAGAATACTGCGCTAAAAAAAACTTCATAAAGTGGGTGAGGCGTACAGAAGACGATACCTTTAAAATTGCCCCACCCATGTAGATTGTGATTGTAAGTAAAAGTCGTGAAAGCAATAAATAATTATTGTTAAATTCAAATATTATACTTAAGGTCTGCGAAATATTCCTTTCGTCACAGCATTTCATATAAAAAGAAACACTTCCTAACAGCACACGAGCATCAAAGCAAAGCCAAAGTGTTTCTAGTTATATGAAATACTGTGACGAAAGGAATTTTCTGTAGTGCTGTATACAGGCCTACATAGTATAAGTATTTTATTATATCTATAAATCAATTTGCATTTACCTGCATTTAGTTTTGGACTTTCCATAAAATCATTGTATGTATGTCACTTTTTCGTAACTCTAGAATAAATAGTCCCAAGCAATTCTACGATGTTTTTAAGAGAAGGTAAACCATTTTAAACTAGTGTGTTCAAAATGATAAAATTTTGTACCACCCATAAGTATTTTTGGTTTATTTATTTCTTCATCAACGGCAAACTGGCGTTATATTTAGATCTGAACCAAACATTTTAACAAAAACTTGGCAAATGTAAGTGTTGAGAGTGTAAGTGTATTTCAGTTTTGGCGATGCCCTGACTCACAGCCAAATGATCGTAACAATGCAACAATTTTAAAGGCGATAATAGTAGCCAGTTATCGCGGCCACATCAACTACAGAGCTGGACTCAGCGTTTAGCACTTGACGGAGGCGCCGATTTATCCATGTGGAACTTTGGTTGCCCGGACTTTGGTCCTCTATATTATGATTCAAATCTGGCGTTGACACACGATTTTCGGATATATCAGTAGCCATACCCGTGTCCGTGTCCGAAGTGCCTGAACAAGAAGCAAGATCGGTGCCCAAACTCTGCTTACTAATTTGGTTAATTTCCAGCCGCTTTATATCCATCGCTTTATCTATATTGCGCACATCCATTTCGCTGGGGTCAATTTTCGAGGAACAAGAAGACATTTCTAACTGAAGATTGGATATAGAAATAAGCTAAACCTATTTGATATAAACTCACCTAAAAGATTTACGATTGTGAATACTTTGTAGTTTGCAATTGTGTCAGATATATGGAGTATACTATTAAACGAACGAGTTATATTTTAGAAGTAAAAAGAAAAGGAATTATATTATGTAATTCCGTACCTGCACCAATATCAGACATTAAGCCAATCGGTATTTCCATTATCACAAATCTTACATCAGGAGAGAGAGAGTATATATTTTAACAAGTAAATTTCACTAGGTTGGCGGTCTCAGCGCGAACAAACAAATTATGTGGCATTTGGCAGTGTGAGAAATAGGAGTGGAAATAGTGGCAATAAATCAATTGAAGACAGGGCACAGCACGGACACGGTAATCCATACATAATCAATCGCCAATCAATGCAGAGAGCGACACGCACAGCGTAAATTGAAAATTGACTATTGATTGATTTCACACTACGAACAACAACAACAACAACCGCAACAATAGATTTGTGTTAATTATTATGATGATGGACGAACTAAATCCTTAAAGCAATAAAGATAATTCCTATTTCACTGAGGAAGTGTAGCAACATTTGTTGAGAAAATTAAAAATGTAAGAAAGACAACAAGTTGCTTCACATTGCTGACATTTCTGGAAAATGTTGGCATTCGCCCCGTGGGAATTTAGTTTATTTCACAAAAAAAGCAAAAGCCAAAATGGTTTATTTTTATACCCGTTACTTGTAGAGTAAAAGGGTATACTAAAGTCGTGCAAATGTATGTAACAGGCAGAATATTCCGACCATATAAAGTATATATATTCTTGATCAGTATCAACAGCCGAAACGATATAGCCATGTCCGTCTGTCCGTCCGTCTGTCTGTCTGTATGAACAACTAGATCTCAGAGACTAGAAGAGCTAGAGCAACCAAATTTGAAATGTAGACTCCTATTGTCTGCACGCAGATCAACTTTATTTCAAATTTTTGCCACGCCCACCCCCGCCACCACAATAAAAAATGTTGAATAACTCCCACAGTTTCTAAGATATTGATCTCAAATTTAAAACGTACATTTATATTCGAAATATCTATAAGCCCTGAAATTTTCAAGATCGGATGACAAATAGCCGAGTTAAAAAATGTTGCTCACTTTTCTGCTGTCCCATCTCAGACACACAGGAAAGCTATTACACATTTCTTTCCGTGAGTAACGGGTATTTCGAAGTCGGTTAGAGCCGACTTTAGCTTACGCTCTCGTTTTCTTATCACGACTGTTTCACCATTTCCCTCCCATTTTCTCTTGTGTAATGTAAGATTGTGGGAAAATTTGTTTAAAAATCGAAAAATGTTTACGAAGGTAAAAATGGGAGCTCGGCTTATAGTCCGCCTTCCTGTTACACTGATCATGGGCCACATGTAACATCTTACATCTGACAGTCAATGCTCTCAATAATATGTTGTAGCAAAAATTATACAAAAATATATTGAAACATTCAGGCATGTTCTCAATTCCACTTTCAAAGCAATTTTGCGAAAGTGGAATTGATTTGTGTCCTCGCAACACCAAAACGAACAAGTTTTTCGTTTTGAAATGTAATGCTTGTTGGTCGGTGGAATGAAAAGTAATTGCCAAATTACGCAGTCTTACAGTTGCTTGATGTACATAAGGTGAACTTTCCTTAGATCTGTGATGAATTTATAAATTGTTAGTCAAATTTAATTTGCATTTAAGTGTTTAATTAATTGAGCAGAGAGCACTGACGAGAGCCACCATACTGCAGACAGACGTTGACGACCGAACTCAAAGAACCGAAGACGGCCAAACAAATATACCCGCGCACAGCATTCTAATGTAAAATCGAAATAATCGAAAATTAAATAGTATAAATTCTTAAAAACAAAACTTACAGTTCTTTCTTTTGTTTACTTCTAAAATATAACTCGTTCGTTTCACAGTATACTCCATATATCTGACACAGATGCAAACTACAAAATATTCACAATCTTAAATCTTTTAGGTGAGTTTATATTAAATAAGTTTACCTTATATCTATGTCCAATCTTCAGTTAGAAATGTCTTCTTGTTCCTCGAAAATTGACCCCAGCGAAATGGATGTGCGCAATATAGATAAAGCGATGGATATAAAGCGGCTGGAAATTAACCAAATTAGTAAGCAGAGTTTGGGCACCGATTTTACTTCTTGTTCAGGCGCTTCGGACACGGACACGGGTATGGCTACTGATATATCCGAAAATCGTGTGTCAACGCCAGATTTGAATCATAATATAGAGGACCAAAGTCCGGGCAACCAAAGTTCCACATGGATAAATCGTCGCCTCCGTCAAGTGCTAAACGCTGAGTCCAGCTCTGTAGTTGATGTGGCCGCTATAACTGGCTACTATTATCGCCTGTAAAATTGTTGCATTGTTACGATCATTTGGCTGTGAGTCGGGGCATCGCCAAAACTGAAATACACTTACATTCTTAACAATTACATTTGCCAAGTTTTTGTTAAAATGTTTGGTTCAGATCTAAATATAACGCCAGTTTGCCGTTGATGAAGAAATAAATAAACCAAAAATACTTATGGATGGTACAAAATTTGATCATTTTGAACAAACTAGATTAAAATGGTTTACCTTCTCTTAAAAACATCGTAGAATTGCTTGGGACTATTTATTCTAAAGTTACGAAAAAGTGACATACATACAATGATTTTATGGAAAGTCCAAAACTAAATGCAGGTAAATGAAAATTGATTTATAGATATAATAATATACCTATACTTAATAGGCCTATATTATAGTATTTTATGTAACTAGAAACACTTTGGCTTTGCTTTGATGCTCGTGTGCTGTTAGGAAGTGTTTCTTTTTATATGAAATGCTGTGACGAAAGGAATATTTCGCAGACCTTAAGTATAATATTTGAATTTAACAATTCTTATTTATTGCTTTCACGACTTTTACTTACAATCACAATCTACAAGGGCGGGGCAATTTTAAAGGTATCGTCTTCTGTACGCCTCACCCACTTTATGAAGTTTTTTTTAGCGCAGTATTCTCTTGAAGTTCCTCGTCTTCACTCTTGTCGTAGGCCTCAGTTGTGCCTATTAGCTTTAAGTTACTAGGAAGGATCTTGTGATCGACGTAGCATTTTGCATGTCGAAGTAACCAGTATCTGTAACTACACATATGAATGTAATATTCTAATTTCAGTTTCACTAATATCCAATATCTTAGACATAATATTCCGTTGAGAGGGTTCACCTTCATTAGATTGCTGATTTTTGATTTATTGTAAAATTAACCTGACTGAAGACACGCCCAACTTCAGCGTTGGACCATGATAAGAAACACATCTTTAAACCCATTTACACTGGCATCATTTCTTATCATTTTCATTTCTTAAAATTTTGCCTTTTCCATTGAAAAATCGTCATCTTTTTGACATTCACGATGACAAAAACAGGTGAATGGTTGTAGCGAGTAAGTAAAAGTAAAATTGGCTCAAACAGCACCTCCAGGAGGGCCACAGGGCCAAGCTTCTCTCAATCTCTTGGCGTGTGTGCTTATAATTTTTCGCACTAGAGAAAGGGACCTACCAGTTTAACGCCGAATCCGAACGGCAATAGTTAGAGAATTTGCTTTTTCATGGCTAGTTATACTTCACGCCACGCCCGACCACAAGTAGAGTACTTTTTTAAAATATACCAAGTTCCTTCGTGGGAAATGCCATCATTTTTGAGAAATGAAAGAAATGAATGGCAAAATGCAACAACAATTTGTATGGAAGAAATGATAAAATTTTCTTCATTTCTTGTCATATCAAGAAATGAAGCTTCATTTCTTTGGCGGAAATAGGCTATAAGTTAAGTAAAATTTTCAAAACACGCGCGCACTTTCAAACAACAAGTGCGCGCGCCCTCAGTCGATAGGCGGCTAGCTGATTAACCACGCCATCGTTATCGATATCGCGTGCTCTGCCACAATCAGCTGCGCTCGCTGCCACCGTCGGCCGCGCCCAGCAACCTATAAAAGCAGAGCATCAACGCACTGTGCAAGGCACTTAGTCCCCGACTCCGGTCGAGTCAACACCTTGGAGTAGATCAGCCAAAAGTATCGCTAGTGCGGTTTCCGAATCGGCGTTGGTCGGCTACGGATGTGAGGTTTCCGAATCTGTGTCTGGACGGAATTCCCGGTTGAATAGCACCGTCGCTTGCCCGTCCCAAGGTGTATTTAACAAGGTGGCAGCGACGTCGACGTCGCCTTCTTTGCTGTTGCCTTACGGATTCAGTCTCGATTCGAACGTTGCGAGCGACGCACGACTACGGACGAATTTTTTGCGTTCTGCTTTGTGTTTTTGTGTATTTTATTATAAGAAAATAGCAAATAAATATATTGTTAAAATTTTTCATTAATTTTGTAACATTTATTTAGTCAGTTTGGTTTTAATTGCAGCAAAAAAATATGTACAGATGTGTATATGCGCAGCAAAAAAGAAAAAATTCATATGTGTGTGTGTATACATGTGCATGCGAGAACAAATTTCTTTGAGTTTATTACTCTCTTGCTCTCGCTTTCTTTCTCTCGATTGCTCTCATTTTTCCTAAGGCAACGCGACGTCGACGCTGCTGCCACCTTGTTTAATACGCCTTGATCCAAACAGCGCTTCGGGTACAAAGCAAAAATTAAGTATTTTAAGACACTCGAGGGTTGAGAAATCTTACATCTTTTAGTATGACCATTACTTCCTCACTTTTTCTGGGCACACTGGACGCTTTGTATAAAACAGTTGTGAACAGCTGTTCGTCGAAATATTAATCGGTTTCAGGAATACCACTATTATCGGAGGTGTCACGGAAATCTCTTCCAACCAAATTCCAACCCAAAACCAATTCTCGGTGTCCCAGAAATCTCTTAAATCTAAATAATTATTTCATTATTAAAACTTTAAATTATCCCGATAATCTTAATCTTTATTTTTTACTCTTATTAAAATCTTTATTCTTAATTGATATTTAAAGGAAAAAGTTTGTCAATTCAATTCCAAAATTTCCATCTGTCTAACAAATAATTTCAAACTTGCAAAAGAACATTTCCTATTTGACACTTACAACTTCTAATTGAAGGCGTTGCCAAAATCGTTTATTAAGGGGTAGGAAATATAATTAGAAATAACATATGTAAACTGAAATCATCACAATTTTGAGTTCCGGGAAATGGAGGATCTTAGGGGCATATACCAAAACAAGCGAATATTTGGACAACGGCCTATTGCGTAGGCTTCAAAGTCTGTTAATAATAATTTGAATATCCCAAGAATAACAACGGATGGTCCGTACTGGGAAGCAGCTAAAAATATACAAATTTTGTAAATATACATATATAATGATTATATTATAAGTACGAGGGCTGCCTTTAATATGTATATTTATGTATTATATTTGGTTTGTCTGAATATCCAAGTATCTACGAGCAACTTCAATGGATTATCTGACTGTACCTCATTCTGTCGTAATATGTCAATGGCCAACGATCCAAATGTTGATTGTATTTGTATACAATCTGTTATTTGCAAAAGCTGCATTTTTTTACAGGCTCGCAACACCTCCAGCAAGCCCTCGTTTGTTATTTCATAGCAATTAGCTAAAGTTAGCTTTTCCAGTTGGTTCAGATTTGTCAAGTACGACACACAATGATCATTTCCCGGCTGCCAGCGGAGCTCTTTTAATGATGTTGGCGTTCCAATGTAAGTTCTTTGATGGTGCCACCCTTTATCCTCCGCCACCCTTTATCCTCCGCCAAATCCCGAGTTTTTGCAAATGATTTGTATATTCCGATTGAAGAACATTGGAACGGGCATTGTTGCACTGGATGCTTAGAGATTTCAAAATTGGAAAATAAGGCAAAAACGGGCCACAAGGGAACGGTTACCTGGTTCCCAATGTTAACAAACCAGAGAACGATCACACAAAAATGAAATCGAAGGGCATAGCCGGATTTGTAGGGGAACCTGCCCCCAATGCTTTTAATTTTTGCAGTTTAAAGTACATCACCAGAA
Source organism: Lordiphosa magnipectinata (assembly GCA_037044535.1). Taxonomy (NCBI): domain Eukaryota; kingdom Metazoa; phylum Arthropoda; class Insecta; order Diptera; family Drosophilidae; genus Lordiphosa; species Lordiphosa magnipectinata. Next base: position 17,322 of record JBAMBO010000429.1, read on the forward strand.
AGTAATTTAACGATTTTTTTATACTTTTAGTACCAACACTGCATATTTAACAGCGGTTTGTATCATTTCAATCAAAAGCCTTTTTCGGGCCATCTCTCCATTAAAGAATTCCAATTATTTTTTGGTCAAAGCTGGCACGTATACAGTCCCCTAGAATAATTTTTTAGATTTCTCAAATGCAAGCCGTTACCTACAAAATTCCGCGAAATTTTTAACACCATTTATTTAAGACTTCTAGTTGAGGTTCCACTTTCGTTTTTCATTCCTAGATAAAATTTCTGTAATTTTTTCAGAATTTCAAAAGTTGTGGAAGGTGGTTAAAATTAATTAAAACAATAAAAATAATATTTTTGAAATTGTTTTTTTATTGTTATTTATATTAATCAAGTTATAAACAGTGAAGATTCACTTTATCTTCAAGATGGGGGGGTGCATGTGGAACCAGAGGTCGAAGAATGGGAATTCAGATTCACCGGCCCTGTCAATGACAGTAGAATTGTACTTGCATGTCTGTCAACGAAGAGCCACCGAAGAAGATAAAGCCTTCATCGGCCACGATACTGTTGAAGGAAAAAAAAACAGATGACTATCCAAACCAAGGCGTATTTAGCAAGGTGGCAGCGACGTCGACTTCTTTGCTGTTGCCTTACGGATTCAGTCTCGATTCGAACGTTGCGAGCGACGCACGACTACGGACGAATTTTTTGCGTTCTGCTTTGTGATTTTGTGTATTTTATTATAAGAAAATAGCAAATAAATATATTGTTAAAATTTTTCATTAATTTTGTAACATTTATTTAGTCAGTTTGGTTTTAATTGCAGCAAAAAAATATGTACAGATGTGTATATCCGCAGCAAAATAGAAAAAATTCATATTTGTGTGTGTATACATGTGCAAGCGAGAACAAATTTCTTTGAGTTTATTACTCTCTTGCTCTCTTTCTCTCGATTGCTCTCATTTTTCGTAAGGCAACGCGACGTCGACGCTGCTGCCACCTTGTTAAATACGCCTTGGCCCGTCCAACTCCCACTCTGCGTTCTCCGAACCGGCAGTTAGTGTGCGGTTTCCGAATCGGCTCCCTGGCTGACAACCACGACACACGCGGGCAGACGCGTCCCAACACAGCAAGACTTGGAACGACTCCCGGTCACTAGGGTGGCGACCCAGATCGGCCCGATCCTCCAAGAGCGACGCACTGCATCCGTCATAGGAACCCCACGGCGCACGAAATATTTTGCTCAGGGAACAAGTTCACCCTCTGAGAGAAACTTCAATTAAATTAAGCTAATATCCACGAACCACCCTGTGTCTACTTATTTGGGCGGGTGAACGATTTCAGCAAACGAGAACCAAGTGTCCCAGAAACAAATGATTTCTGTGACATGTCCTGGCAACGGCGAGCAACAGCCGTGCCATGAAAAGGGCGTTACAATGTAATCGCACAATAACGGGCATTTTGTTCAAATAGGGCGCCTAACTCCAAATATCGATAATTATCGAAAAAATACCCAGCAAACTGGGCGAACGCGTTAGGACATTGCTCGGCATTGCGTGAGCTAAGGACAGAGCAGCTGCTTTAAAAGACGGCGACGCACTCCAGAGACGGGCACTTCTCAAACAAAGCTCAGAGTGCAAGCATGGAGGATGTAACATAGAGAGCCATGTTTGGACGGCGCTCAAATTTAAGTTATGTCAGGGTCATTGTGACAATAGATAGATGCGATTTATTTGGCGTGTTCATTTGGGGCTTGTAGGTTTTAATGGAGAGTTTCAAAGCTATAGCCCCGGGGGCCGAACATACTCGCCAACTCACACCGAATGTTTGCCAAAGTCATGCAGCGCTGTATGTTAGAGAGAGACACAGTCACATTTTCGCGCTCTCTGCTTGGGGAACCCTGTTTTAGTGGTACCTAATTTCTCTGATAGGTCATGGAGTGCAGGTATGCACATGGAGGAATTAAACTCGGCGTGTAAGCTGGAGCTATCAAGCACGGATGTAAATCTTAATTTCCATTACCATTAGAACTATTTTCATGTATTGAAAATTTGCATAGGAAATTACTTCAATTATTGTTATTTACTAATAATTCAATTTGTAGGTACAATTATTGAAATAATTGTAATGTTAATTAAATATTCAATAACCCGAATAATTAAGAATGTTTTCTTGTTGGTTTAGAACTGATTTTTAATAGACATCAAATTTGATCGAATTCAACATCTTATTTTTTGACAAATTGTATATGCCTCTATTTTTACTTTGAACTTAATTTATTAAAGTTAATTTACAAACTGCTAATTTTGCAAAATAATGACATTTCATAACACATCAGTTGGCCTTGGCTCATAGATATATGCGATTTGTTTTGGCGTTGGGTTAGCTTCTTGTTGCACAACGGGCACTTGTGTTTGGTGCGCATGGCCGTTTCAATGCAGACTTGACTACGGCCGGTTTACAGCGGTTGGATTGCGTTCTCAAATTTTCTAATTTAAAAGCTAGAAACTTGGAGAACTTTCGGCTCATATTATATGTGAAAATGGAATTTTTTTTTTTTTTGCGCTACGACCACGCCTTCCCCTCCGCCCAAATAATAGAACTGCATTTAATATAAAAATACATGATAAAGTTGGTCGGGCGTGGCGTATCAGGTGTATGTGTGAATGCTGGTGCGGGAGGTTGTGGGTTCGATCCCGCCTCGGACAATCTAATAGAAAAAGTATTTTCTTTCTTTAGAAAAATGCTTTTACACACCCGATCACCTTCACCAGGTACTGTGCGAAAAATTATAAGCACACACGCCAAGAGATTGAGAGAAGCTTGGCCCTGGCCCTCCTGGAGGTGCTGTTTGAGCCAATTTTACTTTTACTTTACATGATAAATCGAAACATAATTTTATTTTCATCATTTTTTCTTTAAAGTTTATATACTCGTATGATAAATTATTTTCCAAAACTGGTGCTCTCGTTGGAGTTGGACATAACGTTTCATTGATTGTGTGGGTGACACGATAAGGCTTCAAATTGAAACTCGAATCTTCTACTTGAATCGTTTTTCACTCTTGCTTGTCACTGTTTGTCTAGCAGCCGCGTTTAGGTTTAGAGGGTAAGCACATGTTAGCGGAACGCCGAAGTAGTTTTCAAGTGCAACTTGGTTAAATCGGCTTAAAATAATCTAATCAATACCTTCTTCTGATAAAAGATTTTTGCTTGCTTGGCCGAATTTTGTGCTGATTTTCTGTCAATGTGATCCAGAAATTAGACAGATTTTAAATATTGAACGTATTTGTCAATACGCTTCTTGGTTTTCGCCCTCGGGCCTGTAATATCCCTTATTCAGCAAGTCAAAACCATCATTCATGGCTTTGAGAAACTTTGCTGTTGCAAGGGCATTTTTATTATGCTTTAATGCGCCATCCTTTGAGCTCAACTCAACTGCGTCTCTGAGAAAAAGACTTGGGGTCCTTCATTGAACCCTGGCTACACATATCCAGGTAGTCAGTAGAGTCGCTGAATATAGAAGGCCCTTGTTGGGCTTCCAAGGCCTTGGGATCTTTCTCTGTGGTCTTGGTACTTATTGTCCGGTGTAGTAAAGTGACTTCTTGCTGCAAGTCTTTGGGGCAGAAGACTTTTCTTGGGTGCCCAAAGCCTTTGTGTCTGTTATTGCGATATCAACTTTTTTAGGGATCAACCCCGTAGGGAATACTTTGTGCAATTCTTCGAAAGAAGGGATCTCTTCCGTCTGCATTTTCCTGGATAAAGGACCTCGACCATTGTTTTGGGCTTCTCTTCGTCACTTTCCGGTTCCTCTGCATCCTCTGTATTTCTGATCCAATAATTTCTTCTGGTGGATGCTAAGGAATCATATATGGCGTTGTCTTCGACTTCCGTTTTAGTTGAGCCGAAATTGCAGTGTTAACCTGTGCTCCAAGTCGACGAACAAATCGACGAAATGATTTGACGAAACCTGGAGTCTCTTGAAAATTCATCGACATAAAAAAAAATATTCTGTTAGTTTCATCATACATCATCATCATACTCCTCCAATGCTCCAGGCAATGAGAACGAGACTGCTTGGAGTTGCTTGCCGCCTAAATGAGCTTGCACTATTGTATCTGCATACCTGACACATCTTCTGCCTCTAAATGAATTTGTAAGACACGCAGCCACTTCTCCCTCTCATTATAAATCAATGATTTCGTAATCAACCTGGAAAGACAAGAAAAATTTACCATATTTTTATTTCAATTGTCCAACCGCAATGCTATTGCTTTGGTCTTCCGGACTAAACATTTGTGTATAGTGCGGTGACCCTACACTGCCTGGCACAGTTAATACATGCACAATATAAATAACCTTTCACGGCCGCAAGGCACAGTTCTTGGTGCAGGTCAACTACCCTTTGCAGGGACCAGTCTCTTCTCTGCTGTTCGCCCGACTAGGATATGCAGATTTCTTGAAACCTCACCTTCCATTGCGGGGCCAAGTTTTCGTCGAAACACATAGTGACAGTGCAGTCAGCCTACCTCCGCAAGGCACAGATCTTGGTGCACGTTAACTGTCCTATGCAAGGCCCTACAAAGTGTCCGACCTCATTGCTTTGTTTGTCCAATATTTTACCAAATCTTTTGTACACTTTGCTTCGTCCGCGCTTTGGGCTAATGCTAAATTCTCCAGAAAAAAGCTTATTTTTAACATCTTCATGGACTGAGTCTAAAGCCTTGGAACACGATGAAGACTTTTTATGAATTAGGATAAAAGTTTAACGAATCGTTCTATATTTAGTTGACAAACCTCTGACTAATTTTAAACATTCTATCAATTAAACTACCATACACTTACTGATTGGTCTAGTCCAATATCATAATTAAAATTATGATACATATTTTAAATGAAAGTGGTTCCCTAAGCCTTGCAGACAGTCTTCGAGATTGGTATTTGGAATTCAGCCCTGTCAGAAGATGTGAAGATCCGTACTCTCTTAAAAATTTTAGTGACTTTTGTCGAATATTTAATCGATCGCCGTACCAAAACTATTACGAGAACAGTTGCTCCTGGCACTTATCTACATCTCGGCATCGAAAATTACTTGTTAAGTAATAGACACCTTTTTGAAAACTGTACAGATTTGTCCATGGATGTGGGAATAGATGGCTTGTTACTTTTTAAATGGGTTACTGTCACAATGTAAAAGACAGTAATGTTTTTCTAATTGGCACGTGTTTGGGAAAACTGAAACCGTCAAATCCAATCACATTTTTAAGCGATTTTGTGGAAGAACTGCAGCGCATAGACTTAGACGGCGTTCAATTAGGTATGATCAAGCCAAAAATAAAATGTAATTCATTTATATGTGATGCCCCCGCAAAAGATCCTTATTTGCGGATTGAAAGAATACACATCATTTTACGGGTGCATGAAATAAACCCAAGTGGGCAAAACTTTTAGGAAACTATACAGCCATTTCAACCAGAGTCGGTGAAAAAAAATTACAGATACTGACTATTCGTCTAGGAAATAGTTTAACGTACCTTAAAAAATATTTTATAGAAAATCAAATGATACTAGAAAAACTTGAAATTGGCAGGATCACCCAATTTCCCCTTGATCCAATGACTTAGGAAACATAAAAAAATTATTCAAATGATTTAAATTGATTTTTAATCCGATTTAAATTTTCCAGTGTAAATAAGTGAGAGCTTAACAGACGTAGTTTGTCCATTGCTGCTTTAATTCCAATGGAATTTCGTAGAAAGTCCCGAAGCTTAGGATATAAAAGGGGACATAGTTAAAAACTTTGATAGCATAATAGGAAAAAACCTAATGGCTGAGTTCAATTACGACGGAATAAATGAAAAAAAAACCCGTTCAAACAATTCGATGTTATTATCCCACCTAATTCATATAACAAAATACTAATTATCTTAAATTTACAGATAGTTTAAAAACAACCAGCGCCAATATATCCAGATGATCCGTCACTTAGGACGGATTGCGAAACAAAAATTTCGTGAAAAATAAATATGCAACAAAGAAAATATCGTTAAGAATATTGTTAATTACAATAATGAAAACAATAATAATTTAAAATAAATTTAAGCTAGTCGTAATATTTAAAAAGTTATTTAGTATTTAAGATTTTAGTTTTTCTGAATAAAACAAACATGAAGACACATAATTTTAATTTATTAACCAAATTAAAACTACATTTTTATACACTTGAAAAGTGTATTATAATTTTGCCTAGAAGTGTGCAACGCATAGAAGGAGTCATCTCCGACCACATAAAACTTATATATTCTTGATTAGCATGACGAGCTGAGTCGATTAAGCGTTGTCCGTCCGTCTCTCTGTCTGTTTCTACGCGAACTAGTCCGTCAGTTTTGAAGCTATCGAGCTGAAATTTTGCTCAGTCTCCTTTTTCTGACCGGATCGGATGACTACTTCTTGTAGCTGCCATATAAATGTTCGGTCGGAAAATGGGTTTTTGTGAGAAAACCTTTTTTGTTTTCAAAATAAGCGCTCTTAAACTCGGTTATTGTTAATATTTTATGCTTTTAAGATCATCTGCGAAGTTTGGTCGAAATCGCTTACCGTTGAGCTTTGCTTTCTCGTTAATAATATAATAATAACCTGTAAACCATCGACTCTTCGGGGTTTTCTGGTCTTTATTTACACAACATTTACACAATTACTATTTATATTATCAATACGGTCTCTGTCCAGTTATCTCAGGGGCCGGCAAAACACACATGCTCATTTTGGCGTTGCGTGTGTGTGTTTAGCAACGCGAGAGCGCGAGTTACGTCTCCGATTTGAGGTAGACCGTCTCCGATTTGAGGTAGACCGTCTCCGATTTGAGGTAGACCGATTTAGTTTTACGAACAATAATTTTTATTTACGTCCGGAGACTTCAGCTTCAGCTTGACGACTAAAGCGACAGAGAGAGGTCCACAATGAGAGTGAGAAAGAGAGTAACGAAGTATAAAGGGGGAACCAGAGTGGAACCTAGAACTAGTTCGTAACTTCTCCCCCGCCAAATTGTGGATCACTCCAAGTCGAAACAATCATATACAAAGGTTTACAATAATGGAGTTCAGAATAATAAAATAAAATACATTCGTTTGGACTTATAGTTCTACAAATTATTACGTATAAAATCGAATTTCGTTTTCTTTCAATTAATTTTTTTTTGGATTCATTTTTCTCTTATTTTTTTAAAATATTCTTTTAGAATGTGGAACGAAAGAAAAGAAAATTGGACTACTCTCTTTTTTTTTTATGTTTCATTAGCAAACTTAGGCTTTCTCTTAACGTTAGCGATGGCGATATCCTTCAAAGGACTTAGCTTAAACTTAGGTTCATTCTTGTGTCTTAGTGACTTGTAGTTTTTTATATAACCACGTTCTCGATTTTCAATGTAATTTTCTCTGTTTTTGTTTCTTTTGGCGATACATTTTTCTTTACTTCGTAAGAGGTTCTGATATATTTTGACTTTGTCGCATCTGCCGAATTCAACATCTATTGGCTTTTGTTTTAAAATCGAGTGAACGGAGCTATTATAGTACTCAATGGCTCTACTCATTTTATCCTTAATACCAAGGCTTGACTGTTCGACATTCAGGGATCTTATTTTCTCGGTAATACTGCTGTGAAAGCGTTCAATATCGGCGTTTCCAGTATGGTTATTTGGCTTTACCAAATGAAGACTGACACCTTCTTCCTCGAGGTAATTTTTTATATTGGAGCTTTTGAACTCGTTGTCTGTGATAAGCTTTATGAAAGGACCCTTTATTGATTTAAACAAACGTATCTTTTCTATTATGGTTTGATTTGTTCTATCCTCCAAATAAAACCCAGCCGCGAATTTAGAAAACCGGTCAATGAATGTCAGAAAATTGGATTTTGCATTGGTATACACATCCATATGTACTATTTCGCGAATGTCTTTTGGAGTTTCTGTGACTTTAAATTTTTCATTTATTGGGCATCTGTCGTACTTAGCGCGGTTGCATGTGTCACAATTATTTATGTATTTTTGGATGTACGTCTTCAAGTTAGGGAAATAGATCAATCTTTTAAGGCCCTCGTAGTTTTCGTTTATTCCAGCATGAAATGTTTCGTTTTTGTGATACTGTTTGATCTGGTAATTAAGTTCGTCTTCGGTTTCGATCTCTCTGGCCATATAAGCACACCTCACGAATTTTACATTGGCGTTCCCCTCGAATAGCTCAATGACTTTCGTCTGCAGAACATTGTATTCATGGTCGCTCAACTCAGTGTATATACCTACTTTCCCGCTTTTAACGTGGTCTGTCAGTAACTGATCGAGATTATTGCTAGTTAAGTCAGTGGAGCTAAGAAAGAGTTTGGAATTTCCATTTTTGGCCTCAAACTCGACGCATTTATGCTTCACGAGGATTATCTGTGTTTTAAACTTATTGACGACTGAGTCAATAATCCCAATATGGTTTTGTAGATCTTCCCTAGCCGAGTGTGTCGTTTCCCGATCATCGTTGTTATAAAGCGAATCAACTGAGGCGCTTAAGGCATATATTTCTCCGGATTCGGCATTGACTCTACTTAAAAAGTCGGCGACCTGATTTTCCTTGCCTTTAATGTAATTTACGTTGAGATTGAAGTCGCTGAGCTTTATAATCCACCTATAAAGCCTAGGATTTAATTCTTTGCCCTGAGACTTGACGAATAACCACTTGAGAGGTTCATGGTCAGAGAGTATATCGAATTTGACTCCATATAAGTACGGCCTGAAATAGTTTGTCGACCAGACGATAGCGAGTAGCTCTTTCTCAGTGGCGGAATACCGTTTTTCGGTATCGCTGAGCGTTCTACTGGCAAAGGCAATAGGATGCGAGTTTTGTTGTAGTACAGCACCTATCGCTACGTCACTAGCGTCTGTGACCAATTGAAAGGTCTTTTCAAACTCGGGATATTTCAGAACAGGTGGCTCAGTGATAATAGCTTTTAGTTTGTTAAACGAGTTAATAAAGTTTGGATCGTTCAGGTTTAATCGAGCTCCCTTTTTTAGGTATTTAACCATTGGGTACGTGACTTGTGCGTAATCACGGATGAATTTTCGATAATATCCAGTGATACTAAGAAAAGACTTCACTTGTCTGATAGTTCTCGGAAGGACTATCTTAAGTATGCTCTCTATTTTTTTCGGGTTTGGCTTAACACCTGATGATGTCAACAAATGTCCTAGATAGAGAGTTTCCTTTGCGAAGAACTTGCATTTCGTTATTTGTAGTCGTAAGTTAGCTTTTCGCAATGCGGACAGTACTTGGTTTATGCTAGAGACATGCTCTAAAAGGCTGGTAGAAAATATAAGTATGTCATCCAGATAGACGACACAAACTTTATTTATTAGACTTTTCAGGACCTTATTTATGAGGCGCTGGAATGTGGCAGGCGCATTCTTTAGACCGAATGGCATGCGAACGTACTCATAGTGGCCGTGAGGTGTCGAAAAAGCTGTTTTCTGCCGATCGTTCTCTTGGACAAGAATCTGGTGGAATCCTTTGGCCAGGTCGAGGGTTGTAAAGTATTGCGCTCTACCTAATTTATCGAGTATGCTGGCAATATTTGGGATTGGGAATTTGTCGTCTATCGTATTCTCATTAAGCTTACGATAGTCAACGACTATTCTCCATTCTGTCTCGAGGGTAACGGATTTTTTAGGGACCACCCAAACGGGACTATTGTAAGGCGAATTGCTTTCTTTGATAATTCCCTGACTCAGCATATCGGCTATTTGCCTGGAAATCTCTCGCTCATGCACCTGAGGATAGCGGTATATTTTTGCATATATTGGTCTTTCATTTTTGGTTTTAATTTCATGTTCAACAAGATCTGTATGAGAAAGAATATCTCCTTCATAAAATATAAGATCTTTAAATGATTTCAGAATTTGGTCGAGAGCGGTTTTTTCCTCACGGTTTAAGTCAATATACAGATGTTCGAGCTTTTCCGGTTTGCTCACAGCTTCGAGTAGGTGTATCTCCTCATTAAAATAGGGAAAAGTGGGCAAAAAAGGAATCTCCAAACCATTTATAATAAGCATTTCCTTATCCATATCGACTTTTGCCTTTAGGGGTCTCAAAATATTCTGCCCTATAATAGCATCAAACTGCTTGTCTATAAAATCTGTGAGTTTCCAGGACATGGTTGCTTGTTCGCCAAATTCTTGTGGTAGGTCAGCTATAATCTCGTCTCTTATGTATACATTATTATTCAAAGATGAGACGCGGATTGGTTCTCGTAAAGGGCGTCGTAAATACTGTGGAAGTTTGGTTTTATTTAAAACAGAAGTTGTGGATCCAGTGTCTATAAGTGCGGTAAGTCTGTCCCTTCCTATTGTAATTGATACTATGGGTAATGCCTTTCGGAGGCAGTCATATGAAAATTTATCTCCTCGTTAAAGTTCTGGTCTGGTATGTCCGAAGGTTCGGAACTATTGCTTTCGTCTATGGATTCCGGATTGTTTATGAAGAGATCTTCTTCTGCCTGAATATGGTCTATTTCCATTGCTCGAGAGTTGGTGCTATTTCTATTTGGATTTCTGGGCAAAGTCGATTGAACTGTCGGGTTATTATTGGTTGAAATGTACTGTTGGTTAGATCGAGGAACAAAGTGTTGTTGATTAGTGTGAGGTATGTAGTTATTGGTGTTTGATCTCTGTGTATAGTTATTGTTTTGCCTGGCATTGACATGGCTTTGAACAGTATTACGGTTTGGTTGTTCATAAGAACCTGGAATATCTTGTCTTAAGTATGGCTGTTTGTTCGAAGAGATTTGGTGAGTATTATTTACATTCTGATTTCGATTAATATTAGTAATGCCTCGTCTGACTGTTTTTGCGTCATTTCTTATTAATCCCTCATTTTCGAGTGTATAAAAAGCTTCTCTCAAGGTAGAGGCGTTCTTGTTTACGATAATTGTCGCCAGATTAACAGGAATGTTATTTTGAAATGTTTTTAAAATTACTTTCTCTATGTTAGAAGGGCTAAATTCAACTGGCTTCTCGTTGTCATACTCGTATTTTTCGTTCATCTTACATAATAGATCGAGTAGGTCGCCAAAATAGGCTCGAATGTCGCCATCCGCTGGTCTTAGCTGGAAAATCTGGGCATACAGATCGTAATAGCTTTCCTTGATGCCGAAGTTCTTGACAAGTGCGGCCTGCACCTCCTGCCAAGATGGAGAATCACCCAGAGTTCTAAGCACATGTAGAGCGTCGCCTTGCAGCTTGTTGAGGATCACACGGTGAAAGACGTAGGTTGTTGCATCTCGATTGTCGGCTAGCATGGCGAAAATCATGTTGACTTCCCTGAGGAAAGAGGTCAGAGCATATGACCCATCCCCTCGAAACTCGTGGATCCGCTGTGCATCCTTGATGATATCGTTTACCGTCAGCATTGGTGGGGTTGTCATTTTGTGGTTTTGTTTTGTGTTTTATATTTTTAATGTTTTGTTTTCTGCTATGCAGGTTTAGTGTGCTTGCAAATTTGGTATTTATTAGCACATTTCAATTTGTAATCGATAGATGAGTTTTGTTGGTTATCGAATACAGTTTTTTTTCTTTTGTTCTTCACGTTCTTCTCCTTTAATGTATGTATGTATTAGCGAGTTGTTCTCTGTGATTGTCGGCGTCGCTTTTTTTTTTTTTTTTTTTTCGCCTTCCGTCTTTAGCACATGTGGATATGTATGTATGCACTGGAGATGCTTCGAGAATAACGGAGATCAAACACAAGTTCGGTGGATTTCACAATAATTAACTTAAGTTAACTATTAATGCAGTTGAGTTTGTGGTGTAGCTTTGAGCAAGAATCAACTTCAGTTCATTAGTTTTGGTTAGATCTTCACACTGTAGATTTTTTTTTTTTTTCCCAGCACTTGTCAAACCACGTTTTGCTCTTATTACTTTATTTTACTTAAGTAAATATAAAGATTTATTGGCTACTACCGACTGCGCCAGTTACGTCTCCGATTTGAGGTAGACCGTCTCCGATTTGAGGTAGACCGTCTCCGATTTGAGGTAGACCGATTTAGTTTTACGAACAATAATTTTTATTTACGTCCGGAGACTTCAGCTTCAGCTTGACGACTAAAGCGACAGAGAGAGGTCCACAATGAGAGTGAGAAAGAGAGTAACGAAGTATAAAGGGGGAACCAGAGTGGAACCTAGAACTAGTTCGTAACTCGCGCTCATTTAGCATTTCTTTGTTGAAAATGGAGCGTCTCGACGTCGCTGCCGCAGAGCGATGTCGCTTTAGAAAGGGAGACGCCGTACTCTGATTTATATATACCAGAGTTCCCCAGCGATAGCTCCTGGGGCACGAACATACTCGCCAATTCACACGAATGCTTGCCGACTTGCATCACTGTGTGTTAGAGAGAGACACAGTCACATTTTCGCTCTCTCTGCTAGGGGAACCCTGATATACACTCACGTCCGTCTCGGTCAGCGTCCATCTTTTACCCTTCCACAATCCACTAACGCCTCCTTTTATGCTCGCATCATCTGCCAGTGTGGCCATCCGCTCAAACATCAGCACTAGTTCGGTATTGTTATTAGGGTGCTTCAGACTAGTTCATCCAGAGGTCCAAAGCCAGTTCATTACATTAATATGTTTACAAACCTAAGTTAATAATTTCTATAAATTTTATAATAATATACAATTTGAAGCTACATACATTTTTTGCATTACAACATCATTACCCACTCATATAGGCTGTAATGCACGTGCATTACCAACCCATATACTTCTCTATCAGTAGTAAATTGCATCGTATAACAAGTAGTATTGGGTTGTTCATGAGTGAGTGAACAAAATTGTGTTGTTCTTTAAACTGAACAAGTGAACATGTTCTTCTTCAATTGTTCATTTTTGTACAGCGAGTTTTGTTCAGTCTATCTTGCTAAATCTATCTTTTTCTGAGTTGTTCTTGCTCTGAGTTGTTCTAAGGGCCGTTTTCTCATGTTGGTGTTTTTGCAAATCTAGGTGGATTTGCTGCATTTGCTTTGCTCATGTTCAATGCTAACCATCTAGATAAATTTCGTAGCAATCTACTTCACCCTCATTGATTTCAAAACCATCTACATGCTAATGTAAATTAAGTATTTTTGTGTATCCGCACATATGGTCACACTGAAAAATATTTGCAAACAAAAAACAACTGCTTCTAAAAACAGTAAAGTCTGAATTGTTATTAAGTAAACCAAAAATGGAAAATATTTGATGTGCCTTTAATAGACAAGAACACCTGCAGACATTGCTGATATTACAGATGCACATTGTGATTCCCCTAGTTCATTGCTTAAGCTAAGTTTACACATCCAAAAAATTTGGTTAAATTTTTATAAAAATAGCCATGATTAAAGATTAAAGAAACTATGGTTCCATACGCAAATTTGATCAAATATGGCCGGAAAGTTCCACAATTTGGCCTATATAGCCAAATTTTCATGAAAATTAGTCCAAATTATTTGCATTTGTGAACATAGCTTTCGACCTACTGCTTAATCTCGCTTCATGGTAACGAGTCGTTCCAAAAGAAAAATCTTATCCTTCTCTGTAAAATTCTTGCTTTAATTTTTTCAATTTTAAATAAAAAAATCAATAATCAGCCGAGTGCAGAGGTACTGCCAACCTAGTATTATACCATTCTAGTCCTCTCGGTGAGATCGTGGCGCAAATGCCCGAATTTATAATCAACCTACATGAGACAACCAATTGCACAAAAACCACCTAGCTGCAAAATCTAGGTGGATTATATTTGAGCAAAAGCAGGAACATGAGAAAACGGCCCTAAGTATTGTTCTGTGTTCTTTGAGCAGCTCCGCCTCTCTTGCTGTGCGAGTTGTTTTGTGTGTTTTTCTGTGGGCTGTACCAAAGACTTATAGATATTATAAATGACGCATGTGACGCAAAAACCGGTTGTTCTTGGGAGCCGATATAGGATCCAAAAAACGAAAAATAGAAAAGTTTGTATGAGTTGCGGTATCTACTGAATGTAGTGTCTTTGGCTGTACGTACAACCAAGGTATAAATATACCTTGCGTACAACTATAACAAGTATGGCGTCATCATTTTGAACTAAGCGCGCGAGAGAGAGCGGGAGAGTTAGCGCGAGAGCAAAAGACGCACATACACACAAATTTCGTATGTGTGTTCAACAAAAAAGCAATGCTGAAACAACACAAACAATAATGCGGTCAGTGCAACCGAAACCAACCCCTTAGAAATGCCGTCGGCAAAACAAAAACATAACAAAAATACGTGCGCTCACACAACCTTCCGCCATGGACCTAGAACAGGTGAACAAGAACAATTGAACAAGTGAGCAATTTGAGTGAGTTGAGTCACTTAGAAAAAAAGAACACGTGAACATGTTCAGTGCAAAGAACAACCTTTACCCAACACTATTAACAAGTACATTACCCACCCATATACTTTTCCATCTTAAGTAAATTGAATCGTATTACAAGTGCTTTACGGCAGAGTATACGATTCTTAAATTGTGTGTTTAATTCCAAACAGACGGAGTGCCCATAGAAAATCACAGTGGTTAGAGAGAGATGGATATATTAACAAATGCACTCAGAGAGCGTAAGTGAGAGCGAACAGCTGACCAGCGTTGCTAAAATTGGCAATTTATCCCACCAGATATTAACTGTTAAATATGCTTAAAATTCTTCAAAATAAATTTAAAAATGCAGTTCAATGTCGAATAATCATTCATCATAGTTTCCTGCTTTTGAGCTTACAAAATATAAAAATAATAGAGGAAAGCTAACTTCGGCTCGACCGAAGTTTATATACCCTTGTAGCTTGTATAATTTATATAAATTAGCAGCCTGAATCCACTGACACAAATATGTACATTCGGCCAAATGTAAATTTGTTTGACAAGGCCTCCTATATACATTTTCTACACCCAATTTCTATGGCAGCTATACTATATAGCTGTCCTATCCAACTTGGTGGAATTATGTAAAATCATAGAAAACTTATAAATACGAGGTTTGGGGACGTTTGCGTTGAAGACAAACAAGTTTTTCTCACTAAAACAACATTTTCGACCGATGGTTCCTATGGCAGCTATATGCTATAGTCATCCGATCTGGCCGGCTCCGACAAATGTGCTGCGTATTTGTACCAAAAGACTTCGTGCAAAGTTTGGTTAAGATAGCTTTGAAACTGACGGAGGAGATTGCATAGAAACAGACGGACAGACAGACGGACATGGCTATATCAACTCAGCTCGTCACGCTGATCAAGAATATATATGCTTTATTTGGTCGGAGATTTATTATGCGTTACAAACATCTCGACAATTTTAATATACCCTCTACAAGGGTATAAAAAATACAATCTGCTGGGAAAAATAACTGTTTTGGCAACGACAGAACCCAGTTGGACCTGACACCATGAAAAATGCACATCTTTACAACTTCTTTTTCACCAAAGAAGTAGTTTCGAAAACTGAAAAGTTCCATTCGCTTTTATCAGAGAGGACAAAATACCTAGAGATGAACTCGCTCTCTTAAATTTAATCCGAAAAAAAACATGCGGCTAACGAGCAGTGCCGGCCAAATGGAGAGGACAAAAAAGTGTGCTTGTGTTGGTGTGCAAGAGAGCTCTCTCCAGACTACAGCCGTTTTACTTGCAATTCAATGTTCACCGATACACACAATCATTATTTCGGCTCGTGTTTGAGTAAAAACACGACTGACTTCGGCTCGTGGTAGCTATGGCTGGCCGGGTCTGCTATCGAGGCTCTGGCAGTTTTCAGACACGAACGCACAGAGCGTTGTCTTTGCCCATGCTTCTTAGTTTTAATTTTTGCTTGTGTTTCTCTCCTCCCGCGCATATGCGTTGGTTTTTGTTTTTGTAATTTGCTTATGCGCTTGTGTAGCGACATCAGACCAACGTCGCGAAGTTGGCACACCGAGTTCGTCGCTGAACTTCCCTTTAGTTCCAAAGGCACTACCGCCCTAGTTTCGCTAGCGAAAAGCTGGCGAATTCGGCGAAAGTTATTCGCTAGCGTCGAAGTTATATAGGCTGTTGTCAGTACTAACGCTTTTAAGCAAATCGGAGACAGCAAATGCGTTTCGCTTTCAACTTCTTTCAGCGAGTGACCCGACAAAAAGAATAGGAAAAATCATCTTTTTTCATAATGTGGACGATAAAAATACCCCTTGATACAAATGTCAATACCTTTTTTTTCATAAATTGGATTAATAGTTGATTGTATGATATGAGTCAAATGTAAGGAAAAATATCGCTTAATATGCTGTTTACAATTGTTTTAAATATTGAAAAGATTTTTGATAAAGAATTTTTTATAGAAAAGTATTTTTATTAATATTTTAAGCTATGGCACACATGGTTGTTAAGACTATCCAGTTCGCACTTATAAAAAAATCGTGAACAGTGTACAGAATGCACAACTATAATACCCCATGATACCCTGCCATATTTTTGTGCATCGAAAGTGTAAAGCAATGGTCGGCAACCCCTTGCTCCCAATGCTCCGAGTTTTTTGTTTCGGCGAACGGCGCGGCTCTGTCTTATAAGAAACTGCGTAGTTTCTTTCCAAGAAAACGCACAAGCAGACGACTCAGCCGGTGCTATTGCGTCGCATTTTATTGTTTTACAACAACCGATTTCAACTTGTACACGGACAGAATTGATTTTATTTGTGTGGTGAAAGAAAATTTTTTTTTAAAGGTTGCATTAAGACTTTCACAATGGCTGATGGAAGTGAAATTGCCGAGTTGGAGACTCGATATTTTTTTTTACACATCATTCTGAGGTGGGAATGCTACAGTGCCTTATTTGCAAAGCTTTTTTTTAAATATTTTTTTTAATAACCATGAAGAATCATATGGAGTGTTGGACACAAAAGAAAGGGCGGAAAGCTAAGGCTTTCGCTGGGGCTAATAAAAGAGGCAGTCAAAGACAAAAATCTTTGGCGCGCATCATTTGTTGTAAGCTACAACTTGGAAAAAGCACAAAAACCCCTACAGGACGGGGAATTTTTTAAAAACACGTTCATTGAGATGATAAAATGTTTCGATACCAAAGGTGATGAGCTTAGTGAAATAATATCGCAAATACCCCTGTCTTGTCGAACAGTCACGAGACAAATAAATGCAATTCGTCGTCATATAAAAGACAACCTATTAAATAAAATAATAAATTACCGATATTAGTCATTAGCGGTTGATAAAAGCACAGATATAAACGATGTTGGGCAATTGATAATATTCGACAAATATTTTGACTCGGAGTTCAAAGTCGAAGAGGACCTTCAAAACCTAGTTCCCTTATATACAAGAATCACAGGGGAGGATATATTTCGAGCGATCGAAATATCAGTCAACGAAATCGGAGGCTTTGAAAAACTTTGTGGGATTTGTACCGATGGAGCAAGAAACATGCGTGGGGACATCAAGGGTCTCAAGGAGCAGTTAAAGCCGCGGAATATTTTTGTCCCATTTTATCACTGCCTTATGCATCAGGAGGCGCTTTGCGCAAAAACCTTGCAAAAGAATGAGACTATGGGATGCGTGGTGAAAATTATAAACAAACTAAGAGGAGGTCATAACGCCTTGACCCATCGAAAGTTTCAGGCTCTTTTACTCGAACTCAATGCGCAGTATGGAGACCTAAAAACGTTTACGGAGGTTCGTTGGCTGAGCAGAAAAGAAAAGAAATCACTTTGTTTCTTACAAACCAAGTTAACAATTACGAAGAATATAGAGGACGTGAATTTTCTGTCGGAATTAGCATTTTTAGCGGACCTTACCAGGTTTTTAAATGATTTAAATACTCAGCTTCAAAGACCAAAACAATCCATAGTAACAAAGCTGTCAACCATTGATGGCTTTAAAAAGAAAATGGCCATTCTTCAAAGTGATTTAAGAATAAATTGTTTGAATTATTTCCCTTGTTGCCTTGAGCTGTTCATACAAAACCCCACTCTAAGCTTTGCATAATATTTTGTGCACGTACAACCGATAAGGGAATTATTTGAAGAACGCTTTAACGATTTCGGCGATATCAGGAACTTAATTAGTTTATATTATATAGATATCAGAAGCCAAGATTCAAAATATCAATTATTATTTTTTTTTTTTTTTTGGCTCTAATCGTTGCGTTAGCGATGGGGGTTGGTCGTTTTTCCAAACAGTTACCAGGTACGAATATCGAATGTGTGCGCGACACAATCGATTGGAAATACACAAATTAAATGTTTACAACAACAACTACAACTATCACGCTATTGTTCGCGACAGTAACGGGTTGTTTCCACTTGATTGTTTTTTGTAATAGTTGTAAAATTGATGTCTGAATTATGCATCGATGTAGTTCACAAGTTAGGTTAAAACCGGAAGAACATGAGCCTTGAAAAAGACTAGCATGTCAGACACGTGCGCTTTAAGAAAGGCATACGTGGAGCTCTCCTTCGAACCATGCGATCAGTTCCAAGCTTCCCGAGCGACTGAAAAAAATATCAATTAGAGCTCTGCGATCTACAATCCGATTATCAAGTGCTGACATTTACAGAATCTTCAAATGCTTTTTGGTAAAAGTTATCGGATGAGAAATACCCCATTCTAAAAACGGCAATGCTGAAGTTGGAGTCGACTTTTGCAAGCACTTCTGTGTGTGAAGCTGCATTCTCCCACACAAAATAATAAAAAAACGCATATGGGCTTTTCCACAGAAAGGTCAACCAAAAACCAAAAATATCGTTTCATTTTATGCAGCTAACTTATCTTATGTATATCAATATAAGTTTCGGAGTCAATATTTTTATGTTTTTTTATGATTACGCAAAAGTAACGTATATAAATTTTTAAAAAGCATCAGAAGTACGGCGTTAGAGAAAGGCTTGTCACGTAACGTATGTCACGCTACGTATCCTAATGAGTGAAATATAAAAAAAAGCAACATTTATTTTTGAGCGGATCAGCTATAAATATATGTTTACAACATTGCAGATCATATTAAAGTTAATTGCATTAAAAAACTCGAACGCATTCCGTAGATTTTTGCTTTTTTGTGAAAGCGGACATAACGCACTTCCGTATTCTGTCACGTTGCGTATGTCTTTTTGTCTGCCTGTATCTTGGGACATTAATGTCTGCAACCCTCAGCTTTTACATAATAAGAAAGAAGAAATAAGCTTTCTGATATAAACCTTCTAGATCTGCTGCGAACTTCACTAAATAAAGAAAAAGCAGACTTTGACAAATTAATAAATGAATGTACGAATAATTATACATAAATTTAATTAATTGTATGAATAATTCTTTATAAACATTTATTAATTTATAATTAAATGAATGTCTTTTAATGAGTTAAATTCTTTTTTTTCAGTGCACTCTTTTTTTTCGCTCACAAGCAGACGACGACACATCGGGTGCAGTGTGCGCGATTGCGACTCGCTGGATAACGGTTGTTTTTTCTCTTGTTGTTGTTGGGCTGCTCCCAAACTCAAATATCCTGCCTACCGCTGCACAGTGGTTTCTGCCATAGACCAAAAATAAAAAATGCAAAGTGAGAATTTTGGCTCCAAACATGTTGTCTCTATCTCGAAAAAGAATGAGCTTTTTAATTGTATAGTTGATTTTGTTTCATTACAACCGTACTCTAAAAAAAGTGGCTTCAAAAGAGAGAGCATGAAATTGATTGGTAAGAACCAACAGAACAGAACAGTAAGAACTGTGAGAGCTTTTTGAGATTTAAGTGAAATTTAAAACAATTAAAACAATATTATATCACTCAATATTAAAGAAACTTTAACTGAATCGTTAAAAGAGAGGTGCTTACTTTATTTTTTAATAAATTTGATGTTTTTAGTTTGTTGAGTTCTTTTATAAAAATTTATATTTTGTCTGTACTATTTGTCTGTGTGCCATTCTCCATGTGATATAAGTTCAGTTAAAGTAATAGTGATGATCCCCCCAGATTCCCTCAATTAGACCTATTTGATAAAATTGGCCAACCTTCTTAAAATTTAAAACTACAAAGTTTAGCTGCCGGAAGTTGTGTTATATTTCAAAGTCTAGAGTGTGCTTGTTTTTTTTTGCCATTTGTTAATGCGGTGCAACAGTTACATTCCTGGTCTCTGTTTTGTTGTGTTTGATTCTTTTTTGTGTGTTTCATCAAAGCACTAGTCAATTCGACTAAAATCTGTATTTTATTTACTGGATTTACTTTGAAATCTGAGATTGCAGCGATATATAGTTAGCGTAATTGTGTAAATTTACGCGACGCAGCTATTGAGCACCCCTTCTGTTTACCCTCGTAATTTTTGGGGTAAATCAGCTGTGTTTGACAGGCTGTGAATTTTGCTGTTAATTGAGATTCAATACTTGCTATTTACAATTAATTTCAGACGCCTCAGTGGCGTAGAGCACTGTATGCATAACTCATAGACGGGAAGACTTGTGTTTGTGATTGACATCTTGTCTGACCTCTGCCATAGTTTTGGGCTTTTTTAATAAAAAAAAAGAAAGATTATAGATCCACCATCCTTAACTGAGATTCGAGCAAGGCGACAATCCTATCCACTCAGCCAACGGCTACACAGAAAAATATGTGTCTAAATTTCTATATTCGATAAGTACGATACTAAGTACTTTTAGCCGATACTTTGAACACTTCAAGTTTTTCCACTTTTCCACTTTTACGAGCGATTTTATTAACATACCCCAGGGCAACAAAAAGTGCGTAATGTTTTTTCTTTTGTTGTTGTGTCGTAAATTTTTGGATTTTACGCTTTTTGACACGTTTTTACGAGAGCTGATGAATACCCTAAGTATGTTTTATTATGAATTTGTTTTTTTTTAAAGGATTTACTAATTAATTTTAAGTTTTTTTATGTTTAGTGAAGGCTTTTACAAAAACTAACATAACAAAACAAAATAAATAGAAATTGAAACACAAATAAAAAAATTTTGTATAACTTTTTTCTTACACTTGGTAAAATTGTATGGTAGGGGTGGGAGTGTAAGAGTTTAGTCACGCCCATTTAATTAAATATCATATCTAACGGTTTTATAAAGCCGTAAACAAAGTTTCAAGTCGATATATCTACTGAAAGTATTTTTGGCCGCAGTCTCCATACAAGCTGGCCCACTGTGCGGTGGTGTAAAGCATAACTGCGTTGCGACAAACTGTTTTATTCTGGTGTCTTCTTTCAATGCGTATTCTATTTCTACTTCAGCGTCAGAAATTATTTCATTTTGTGACGCCAATCCGAGTGCGTGTTTTTTATAAATAAAAATAAATAATATAATAATAATATAATATAATAAAATAAAATAATTATACAGCGGCGAAATGTCCACTAATAACACGATAACACACATTTTTCTATCGATAAACATTTAAAAGTAACCTAGCGCTGCTTTGGCGCTGTAAAAAATAAAACTATTCATTTACAAATCCAAAATAAATTAAAGTGAAGTAAATATTTATTAATAATGGTTTCACGGTAAGTACACAAGTAAATATATGCATGTGTATTTGCTTGTAAGTAAACCCATAGCTATGCATATTGTCCATGCTAAATTCTTTTTAATTAATTTGACTATTGAAGCGAACTTTTATTGTTGCAACTTAATGTGGCAAATGTGGTCGCCACCTTTGTGGAGTGGCAGGAACAGGAGCAGCAGAGGGAAAAGAGGAAGCACAGATACTGGGTCAACCCATATCTAAGCGAGAGAAGTGAAAAGAGTGCAATGCCTTGAAGTTTGAATGTATAAATTACGATATATTTGTTATAGTTTCAGAACATGATCCAAAATCCTGACGTTTTTCACAAGAACTTCCGCATGAGCTACACATGCTTTGGAAAGCTTTTCCAAATACTAGATGCCAAGGAGCATGTCTCGCCCGGATGACATACCACCTCAATTGAAATTGGCAGTAGTTTTGAAGTAGGGATTGGTGCTGTTGCGAATAATTAAGATCGTTGACTTCTTTCTATCAAGTGTAACTAGGTTTTTGGCGTCCGGAGATAACGTTGTATATGTTTCCTCGTATTATCGGATCAGCAAGTGGAGAATGGGCGTCCTTATTGACAAAGTAAGTGATGACATTTGCGCGGAGCTGAAGGTTGAGATAGCTCCAAGGAGTAAGGATGGCATGCAGCAAGATGCAAATGAGTTCGAGGAGACTTGGAATTTTCCGAACTGCAAAGGAGCAATTGATGGCAAACATGTGGCCATAAAAGCACCAATCGATAGCGGAAGCTTGTTTTTCTACTATAAAGTATAAACTCACATTTTGGTATAACTTTAATTACATTTTTTTTTACATTTCAGGGCTTCCTCTCAATTGTGCTATTGGCTGTATGCAATGCATCCTATAAGTTTACAAACGTAGAGGTTGTCGCTTATGGTAGTTGTGGAGACCTGTAGCGAAGCAGTGAATCCCTGGTCGATAACGATACCCCCTACAACGCGTAATCGATAGCAAGAGAAGCGAGAAGAGGAAGCACACATGAGGATGGCGGACAAGACGGTCCTAAGAAATAAAGAGCTAAAAACTATATTCATAGCTGTGTTATTATTGACAGTTAAAACGCGTGTTAATACAGTAGTGAAGGACACAAAATTTGGAAAAGATGTTCTCTCCGACCAACTCGACTTTCCCGACAACAGGGTAGTTGGAGTCGGCTAATTGATATATTTTTTACTAGGCGATGATGCGTTTCCGTTATGCAAACGCATAATGAAGCCATACAGCGGGAAAAATGTCACAGCAGAGGAGCGTATTTTCAATTATCGATTGAGCAGGGCACACCGCTGCACTGAGAACTCCTTTGGGATCCTGAGTTGGAAGTGGATGTGCTTGCAACGGACTCAAGCCTGAGCGAGCACAAAAGATTGTGTATGCCTGCTGCACAACTTTTTGATGCGAGTTGCTAAGGATGATTATGTTGCAGTTGCCGACTTGCGAAGCAATAATGCTGCAACCAGCAACCAATTTGATGGCAATGGCTCCATATCCCACTCAGGGAGATCGACGGACTATGCCAAGTTTGTACGTAATTCCCTTAGAGACTATGTTGTGTCCGAAGATGGAGGCGTTCCCTGGCAGAATGAGGCAGCATTCGCATAAATCATAGTTTATGTGCTATTTAAATATATGTTTATTTTATAAAAAGAATAACAAATTTTATGTTCATTGCCTTGTGTCACTCCGCTGTGACGTCGAGCATGGCTGAGTAATTGACCATTATTCCATAATGTCTTGAAGTCTCAATTCTTAAAATAAAATTAGTAAGTGCCTTGCAAAAGACGTGGTGAAGTTTCACAAAAATAAAAATTATTTATTCTTGTCACTATGCCCTTTGGAAATCTGCAAAATTAACGCAGAGACCTCCAATTGTACGTCGGTGATTGCCTTTTCCGTCATTTTTGCTAAAATGGTGTCCCAAAAGGTCAGCATTTCAAAGTGCTTTTGTCCCTTCTGCATGGATTGGCCCTCAGCCATGCGGTTGGTTTGGGACACCAAGCTCTCGAGGGCATGCGACATCCTCTCGGCTTCTGGTGCGGTTTGGCCGACATTCTTTTTAGGCGTGCGTCCTTTTTTCTGAAACGAGGTAAACTTTGTCAGAAAATATATCGCAATTATCTGTGTTTAACTTACATATTGGTATACCGACTCCGTTTGAACCTCAAAATCATTTAAGAGAGACGTTCCAGCAACCACATCATCATCAAAGATGAAGACATTCTCAGCCATCGAATCTGGAAGTGATAAGTCGCAATTCGAGACGGGTGTGCTCGGCTCACTTAGATCGTGTTCCGAAGAAGAAGTTCTGCAAGAAATAAGACATAAGTGTGTAATTTATGTAAGCTTATTTAATCAACTTACTTCCGCATTGTTGATGTGTTGGCAGAAAGGACATTGGACTCCCAATCAACGGCACTGGATTCCAATAAAGAAGGTGAATCCAATGGAGAGCCATCTGCGCTACCCGTCTTGAAGCGCTTTGCAGACGGAATTTTGGTGTGGTACCGGTTGCTGTCCTTCAGCGCTACCCATGCATCCTTGCATTCCATCACTTTTAATAAATATATTTAATTAATATGAACATTTCAATATGTAGCGGCATCACTTACCGCTTTTGGCAAGCTCTTCACTGATACACAAACAGGGAGCGTTGTCTGCGTTGAAATCCGAGTGCTTCTTCTTCGCCAAGTCCCACAACTCGCTCTTCGCTTTTACGGCGTTTATCAGATTCAGCTTGTCCGTTCTTGGCAATGCCATTAGGCGACGCTTTCTGTCGGAATCTTTTTTAGCTGCGCTCATTTTTAATTTGGCCTTCCAATTTTACCGCACAAATTAGAATAAAATCCTATTTTGTTCACGTCATGGTAAAAAAGAGGCGTTAACAGCACCTAAATCTATTTTATTGTTTTAACATAGCTTAGTGGCAGATGTGAGTATTTTTCGGTATATGTAGCAACCGAATATGAAACGGTCACACGAAAAAATTCCTCAGCAGTTTTTATACTCTGTATCAAAGGTACAAAGAGTATATTAAGTTTGTGCAAAAGTATGTAACCGTCAGAAGGAATCATCTCCGACCCTATAAAGCACGTATATATATTTTGGATCAGCATCAACAGCCGAGTCGATATAACCATGTCCGTCCGTCCGTATGAACAAAGAGATCTCAAAGATGGTAAGAGATAGAGGTTTGACATGTATGGGACATATATTTCTTATGCTTGGGAAATTGTAAAAAAAATATATATGTTTTAAAGTGCGAACAGAACCATGATTTCTGAAAGGATATATAATGGGGTGAGAAGAACATAACATAAGGCGGAAGTGATGGTAGGGAGGGCAACGCGACGAGCAAGTAAGAACATCTGCTTGCCCAAGTACGATCCGAAGCAGAAACGAAGACATGAGTGACCGTAAAAAATACAAATAGAAATGTGTTATCCGATTGTCCATGTATCTCAACCCTGAGCCAGCCGTTAGCTAGCCGGAAACCGATAGAACTCTTACAAACTATTTGCTAGAATGTATTGACATCTAACACAATCACAAAAATTAGCAATCATGATGGCACATCACGCCCGTTTACCAGCACAATCTAACCAAAAAAAGTTTTTTTTCATCGATTTGTGCTGGAGAGCGCGCTCATTGAGTCCACAAATGTGCTGTTAAGCGTAAGATGTGGTGTTGCGAATCTTTACTTCCGCTTCTTATTATTTGTAACTTCCTTAATCTTAATCTCAAGATGGCAACTTTATAAGCGAGAAAAAAAATGTTTGCATTCGATTGTCAAAGCAGCATGAGAAACTCGCTCGTCTATATTGATTAAGAACAAGCGAATCACTATAGCAAATGATAGCCGTTCCTCGCGATAAGGATAAACTAAGAGATAACAAGAGATAAAACAATGACCGACAAAATAGGAATGAGTCTCGACGATATCATCAAGTTTGAACGCTCACAGCAAAAGCCACAGAAAGCGGAAGCTCGCAGCGGCAGTCCCGCATGCCTTTCTGTTAGAGGATAATGTTTGGCAGCTGGCGCCGGAGAACGTGGTGCCCCTGGGGGCCAATACCTGCCGATGGATCGTTCGCTGAAAAATCTAAATGTGGAAGTTACGATTTGAACAGCTTCGACAGGAAGCTTGATATTGACGACAAAGCCAACTCTAGCTTGATTTGGGAAAATTTGTTTTCCGACTTATGTGACACAGAAATAAAGGCGATCTTCAATATCTTTTTGCCAATCAAGAAGTCGACCGTGCATTATGTTCGCTCGGGTTAAACTTTGGGCACAGCCGTTGTGATAATTGAGAAAAGTAAAGATAGTTTAAAAGCATTTAATGAGTGTCCTGGTTTGCTTTCATATGGTCGACCCATAACCATACAACTTGCCATTTTCCCGACCCTCCGGAGCGGCTAATGTGGGATCTGTCATGCGTGTTGGTGGCCAAGCAGGCGGCTTCAGAAGTCCAGGAGCTGCACCTGGTGACATCAAACACGGCAACCAGCGTCGCGAACGCAAGGCCTTACTCACTGCTGAGGAACTTAATGGACTCGTACATTAAAAACAAGCCAGTTGGATAATCTAGTCTATAGTCTGATTCTTAACACCAAGCAAAGGAACCATTTCATATTGGATGTGCTCGTACACTCAGAGAAAGAATAGATACTTTATACTTGGATCAAGAATTTACGATGTCAAACAAAGAGTAAGAATGAAAGCTTTGATCTCAAGAATTTTACTGTTAAAAGTTGGTTAGTAATGGAAATTCGTGATTTAAGAGTTTCTTAACTCAAGAATAAACTTTTTATTCACAATTTCAAAATGTCCTCAAAAAGCTTATATAAGTACGTACGCATATACATTACTCTAGGACTTAAACGGACTCTGCTGAGTTAGTACTAGAACTCATATACAATATTTATTTAACAGTTATTTCATTGTAATAATGTAAGTTGTACCTGCAGAAGGAAATACACAAAAGTCAGGGCGCAACATACCTATGAAATGTAGCTGGACTATTTATGGTAGGACAATAACAACCAATGGTACAACCAAAGTTCACGGCGAAGTTGAAAAACTACGCTCCACTAACTTGCTTAGCACTCACTTCGATTATTTAATCAACAGCTCTCACTTAGAATTAGTTTTCCATAACACCCAAAGCCGGCATTGTCTTATTAGGAATGTCCAGTCCGATTGATTTCAAAGTTTTATTTTATTTATTATTTTATCTCTCTGTTGTTTATTTTGTTATTTTACAATCCAGCTACATCCATAGCCTTTTTTTTCATTATGTAAAAAATGTACTGAGTGTCATAAGCTTATTTTTTAGGGTTCAGGGTTGTTGTGTTTTCTTGAGGGTTATTCTCTACTAAAATCTGTGTATAAACGGATATTCCCAACTTTATCTGTGTATCAACGGATATTCTCTACTAAAATCTTTTTATCAAAGGATATACCCAACATTTTCTCTGTATAAACGGATATTCCCAACTTTTTTGTGTATAAACGGATATTCCCAACTTTATCTGTGTATAAACGGATATTCTCTACTAAAATCTGTGTATAAACGGATATTCTCTACTAAAATCTGTTTATAAACGGTTACTCCACATTTTATCTACTCTACATATAAAACAGTTTGTCCTGACTGACTGACTGACTGATTCACTGATTCACTGACTGGCAATCAACGCAGAGCGCAAACGGTAAGAGAAAGAAGGCTGAAATTTGGACAGGAGTTTCCATTATTATTGAAAGTGCGAACTAAGAAGGGAAAAAATTTTGGAAAATTCTGTCGGGGAAATGTGGAAAATTTGCGAAAAACTTTTGTATGCAACTTTTTTGTTTACCATCCGATCATGTTCGAATTCATTTTCAAAGATCTTAATGAAAATTCAAGAAGAACTGCATACAAATTTTCCCGAAAATTTGTTTTTTTTCATGAGAGCGAGTGTGAGAGAGAGAGAGAGCGAGCTTGGTTTAGTGGTGGTTGAATTTGAATTTATTTGAGAGAGCGAGTTTGCTAAGGCTAAGCAGTCTATTAATAGAATGAATTCAATTGCTTACACACACACACACACATATTTGTGAGGTGAGAGGTGCACAGCCAAGTCACCACTGACGTAGCACGCAGTGTTGAGCGATCAGTTGCAAATCGAATTTGCCGACGGGAGGAGAGCAGCCTCAGCCACTTTTCTATATGGCGAGAACTTTGTTGGGGAGCACTGGGGCTCCAGCAGGAAATAAGAATTTACAATTACAAATTCAGTGCCCAATGATGTTCCGCTATAACAAAAAGCAAAGCTACAACTCGAACAACAACAACAAGAGCAGCTGAGGCAACAACAAAAACAACTTCAAAAACAACAACAAGTACTTAAGTAACAACGAGAGCTACTACAAGAAATGCAGCAGAACAACAACAAAAATAATATTAATGAAACAACTACAACAAAAGTTTAATCTATGTTAATAGTAGTGTTAGTAATATAGTTAAACATATGTACATTTGTGTTCCTTAAAAAAATCGGGAATATTTGGTTTCATTTTGTTTAAGTGTCAGAGAGAAAGAGCGAGTTTGCTAAGACACACACACACATATTTGTGTTCGCGTAACTAAAACATTTGTAAACAGAGAGTGAGAGCAAGAGAGAGAGAGTGCAGGAGAGTGCCAAACCAAAACTACAATCCGAAGAACAACAACAAGAGCAGCTAAAGCAACAACAAAACCAGCTTGAAACACAAAAACAAAATCTTCAGCAGATCAAGAACAAAAATAATATTAATGAAACAACTACAACAAATGTTTAATCTAAGTTAATAGTAGTGTTATTAATATAGTTAAGTGGTGGTATGTACTCTTTATAATAATCAACATGCACTAAATGAAATAAAATAAAAAAAATTGTGTTCCTTCAAAAAATCGGCAATGTATGGTGTCATTTTGTTGGGCATATACACAAACACGCGGGCACAAAACAGAATGCATAGGTGTGTTGCGTGTTTCTTTCTCTCTCTCTCTCTCTCTCTCTATTTGTAGTTTCTTCTAAATGTTTGTTAAAAAAAAAACAAACAAAAAACCAGCCTAATTTGCTTACACACTCACACACAAGAGCTCTTTTAGTGTGCGTGTATCTGTGGGTGGGGAGTGGATGGGAGCTGGGTGGTAAGTGGGTGGTAAGTGGGTGGGAAGTGAATGGGAACTGGGTGCGAAGTTGGTGGTTAGTGGTTGGGAAGTTGGTGGTTAGTGGGTGGGATGTGGGGGGGAAGTGGATTTGAAGTGTAGTTCGACACGTGTTTTCCCGATTTTGGAAAATCCGCCCAGGAGGAAAATGGCCGGAAAATTCTGTATGCAAAAAACTATTTTTCATCCGATTGGCTTGAAACTCGGTTTGTAAGGATAGAACACGAAATATTTTGAAATGTGAATTTCCAAAGTCGGAAAATCCACCCCCAAGCGTGAAAATTCCCGGAAAATTCTGTAGGCAAAAAGTTATTATTCATCCGATTGGCTTGAAACTCGGTTTGTAAGGATAGAATACGAAATAAAGTGAAATGGGGATAACGATAACGATAACGATAACGATAAAGATAAAGCTAAAGATAGCGATAGCGATAGCGGTAATTATTCACTATACTGATGGCGACGCAGCGAAGCGCGACGGGTTATTTGCTAGTCTGTGTATAAACGGATATTCCCAACTTTATATGTGTATAAACCATAGCTCGCAAATAAGTGTTGACACTTTTTTCCATGCGTTCAGTCTCACTTAAAAACAGAAACATTCAAAACACACACGCTCTGTCACTGAGCAGAACACTTTTCTGCTCTGCTCTTGTGTTTTCTGTTTCGTTAGTTCGCTTGAGCAAAACCAACGAGTCTGTCTGCCAATAACAACTGAGAGAGACACTTTTGAGCGAGAGCTCACCAAACAACTGTCTGCAAATGAGCAGAACACTAACAGTGTCAGCAAAAAGTGTTATTTGTGTGTATTGTGGTAGGCCAACTTGTTGTGTTTGTTTTGTTTGGCGGTGGGGTTGTGTATGTGCAATGTTCATATACATAGATATTATATGTACATATGTACAAAATTAATTAATTATTAAAATTTAAAAATATTATTTAATTAAATGCGTTATAAGCTAGTTTATTTATGATTATTATTTATTAAGAATAAAGCTAAATAACTAACAAAAAATTTATTTTTACCGCAATTGGAGTGCTGCGGTTTTCATTTAAATTCATTTCATTTTATATTGATAGGTTAATAATAATAATTATTTTTTCCATAATTAATTAATAATAATTATATTTCCAAATGACGCTGATTATATTTACAAAGATCGTTGACTGAGAAACACACACACAGGCGCCACACACACATTTAAAGAAGACACTTTTTACGCGTGCTCTCGGCAAAACGGTCAGTGAAAGACACGAGCAAAACAGAAACGAAAAAAGCGGTCTTTGGTTGAGAGAAACAGATATTGAGCAAAACAGAATTGAAAGTGTCTTCTAGCAACCGCTGTTCGTTGTGTCTGTAACAGAACAGTTTTACACAGACACGCTGATAGTGTTAACAGTTTTTTGCGAGCTCTGGTATAAACGGATATTCTCTACTAAAATCAGTGTATAAACGGATATTCTCTCCTAAAATCTGTGTATAAACGGATATTCTCTACTAAAATCTGTGTATAAGCGGATATTCCCAACTTTATCTGTCGATAAACGGATATTCTCTACTAAAATCTGTGTATAAACGGATATTCCCAACTTTCTCTGTGTATCAACGGATATTCTCTATTAAAATCTTTTTATCAAGCAATGCTGGGCTACATGCCCAAAA
Organism: Lordiphosa magnipectinata; assembly: GCA_037044535.1. Lineage (NCBI taxonomy): Eukaryota > Metazoa > Arthropoda > Insecta > Diptera > Drosophilidae > Lordiphosa > Lordiphosa magnipectinata. The sequence continues at coordinate 47,738 of JBAMBO010000429.1, forward strand.
CGGAAACATCTGAAACATTGTCTAAATAAAATGAAAGGTTGAACTGCTACTCTTGAATACAGGAACTTCACTTCTCCTGGTAACACTTGCCCCCTAAACCAGATCTTGACCCTTCCTGTTGGTACTAAGTCCCTTGAATTCCTATCCCTTCTTTTAACTCTAATCACTTCTGCTATTTTTACATCTGTACAGATAATCTTTTTTAAGTGCTCGTCCGAGAGACTTAGCGGAATGTTGAATATTATGCCTGCTTTGTGAATAAAATGCCTAAAAATCTTCGGCAAGAATCCTCTTTGACTTAGAGTCTCTGTCTTAGCTAGAGTGTTGGCACTATGTGCTGACTTAAGTTTAACCCTACACCTACCATAACCTATTCTAGAAATCTCCTCAATACCACCAATTTTCAACTCGTGCAGCAGCTCAGATAGCTCCAGTTGGTTGATGGCGTTACGATTGCCTGTATCACAGGTTTTGTCAATAAAAACAATGTAAGGGCCTTTGTGCTCCTCTTCATACATGTTTAATTCCTTGTTATAGCTTGCCCTTGTATTTGTACTCACAGTTTTACACTCAGTCTTTGGGTTTTCCGCAGGGTTCGGAATTGCACATTGCACGCTGCTCGTGAGCAGCTGCACGCTGCTCGCGGACTATCGCTCGCTGTTCAGAGCGGGAGTCAAAAAGTGTTGGCTGCTCGCGAGCGAGCAATTCCGAACCCTGGTTTTCCGCAATAGCCTCCAATTTGGATTTGTCTGCAGTCTTTGTCTTCTCTTTCGTGTTCCCTTTGGGTATCATTTTTGGAGCGATTTGCGGCTTGCTTGCATTTTTTCCCGCCTTGTCAATTTGTTCCGTGGCTTTTTTTGATGATATCGCCTCCTCCTCCATTGGTTTTTTGGGTCTAGCTGCGAACCTGCTTCTCACTGCCTGGGCTGTTCTGGCGGTTGTACATCCTCTGCTGGGAGGCAGAGCCTGGCATTGCTTCCTTTGGTCTGTGACCTGACCTCTGTCCAATGTGAGAACTCCGTTCGGTAAATATGAAAATTAAAAAGCAAAAGCACCGTTAGTATGCAATGACCAATCTCAAAACAAAACCTGCCGTAAACGCGTGTTGCTAGTTCGGAGGAGAGAACTCGACTGGTCGCTTATCTTTGAATAAGATCGCACCTAACCTAAACTATCATCCTCGTAAAGGTAGCGAAAAAGGAAGCAAAAATTGGGATCCAATGTCAGCTCCCAAGAACAATTGTTTTTTGTTTCACATGCGTCATCTATAATATCTTGGTCCAACCTAAGAAGTCCAGCAATGTCCCCTCCAAATATACAGATACGTTGTTTTGTTTTTTTAAAATTTATTTATTAATTTGGCAGCTGCAACAAGAAAAATAAGAATGTTATTATATATACATATAAATAAACGATAGGGGGGCTACTTCAGCTTTTTCAGTGGTTCCGCCTGCGTCTTTGGAGTTTACTGCATCCTCCTCCTTCTGAACAGCAGCCTTGGCAGGAGGAAGTGCACCGGCCTTTAAATTGGGACGTGCACCGACCATGGCAAGCGGACGTGCACCGACCGTGCCAGGCGGACGTACCTTGCCTGGAGGACGGGCAACGGCCTTGCCAGAAAAACGCGTGCCAACTGGCATCCGACCGCTGCGACCTGCAGCTTCCTCGACGTCGCGGTGGTGGTCAGGGGCCCGATCGGTGGAATCCTCTTCGTCCATATGCGCAGGTCGGGCTTGGGGCTTCTTTTTCTTTTTCTTGTTTTGGGGGGGTGGGGGTAGCTTCTCCGTTGTCCTCCTCATCACTCCCGCAGGCACAGCGTTTCAACTGCATGTGTACGGTCTGCAAGAAAAATAATTTAAAATAATTTAATTAACCGAATTGTCGATTTTCGATTGCCGCTTGCTCCAGTTCCAATGACTGGTTCCGGTTCGCAAGCTCGCGACACTCTTATCAGTGGAAAATATGAAGAGGGGGCACCCCCACTAATAAGCGTTTTTCACAAAAACGGGTCACACGATTGAGCTCCAAATCGGAAAGACATAATTATGGACGTAATTTTTTGAAGGTTTTTTGTATGGGACTTTTTGAGGGTGGTTCACTGATACGCGTTTATCTCAAAAACTGTTCAGACGATTGAGCTGAGATTTTCAGAGTATATTCTTGAATATGTGCCTGAAGTTTTTGCATACAGTGCATATCGGGCCATTATCTGAGAGAGGAGATATAGCCCAAAAGGTGTGGAGCCGATTTCTAGGTGTCAAATTTTCACTACCTGCAATGCTCAAACCCACCCACAGGTCAATAAAAACAGTAGTTCTTGCATTTCTGAACAATTTTCCATTTACAGATCTTTTTTTTTTTGTATAAATAGAGAGAAATTAAAAAATAATATATTTCAAAATGTTTCATTTTCTATCGTTCCAATTCAACGCTAAATATCCGACGCTATATTGCCGCACATGTTCCAAACTATAAATTATTTTAAGCTATTAGTACTCAATTCTATCGGAAAAATAGTGAAGAGAACGCTGGCCCGCCAAAAAGTTATTTTGAATTGACAACCCTGTTGCTTACAAGTGAGTGGAGTACACAAATATAAATTCAAAAATGTCCGCGGCTGCATTAATTGTTTGAATATTGCTGAGAGACATAATCGTAACAAGAGTTTCAGAAATGATGCAATCTACTTTTAATTTCTGATGAAGCGTAAGCTACTTTTCTGCCGCGATATCCGACTGTTTTTTTATATGGCATTACTGCCTCTTCCTGCAGAGTTTTATGTTTCCCCCATAAAAACATGCTAAAATTTTTAAAGATCAAAAAAGATGTAAAAAGTGGGGTGTATATTTTGACTGCTGATAACTTGTCCTCCGTTTTGTAGTTTGAAATTCACGCCGACAGAATTTATCGATAGGTTTGATTCGATACTTCAACAAACAAACTTTTAATTTTGAAAAAAAAATTAAAACTACGAAAATGATATTGTCAGATTTGGCAGGTTTGCTTATTGTTGCTTTCTGCTGCCCTTTGACTTTTGCATTGTTTTTGTGGACAATATTTTAAAATTCATTTTAATTACTTAAAACCCGTCAAATCTTTAATAATATTAATGCATTTCGATCAGTTAAGCATTCAAGCTTTGTTCCTTTTAATTATATTTGACACCAATCTCTTCATTAGCAAAACATAGACCAAATGTCGTCACAAAATTCGCAACATTTGAAAACAACCAAAAGAGGTTTCAGGAACACCGACAATTGCTTTTGGGTTGCTTTTTGGTTGTTAGAGGTTTGTAGAACACGGTCGATAAGGAGAGTCTGGCATCCAAGTCTCAACAGTCGGCAGCGCAAATGTCAACCCTAATACCAACGCTAATGAAAACACCGACCCGTATGTTAATGCTAATGTCAATCTCACCACCAATGCCAACGTCTACGTCAACACTGGTTCCAATTCGATCGATACCGCTAACTTGGCCGCTCATAACGTCATTAACTCTGACCCCACCAACTCGTTCAAATTTTCATAGTAAAAGTTTCATGTCAACAAACAATCTCCGTTAAATGGTCACGTAGGCAGCCCGAGAACATAATTCAATGCCAACGGTGCCAAAAATATCACCACACTATGCGCTATTGTCATCACGACTTCGGCTGCGTTAAATGGTAGTAATCACCCAACAAATATTTAAAAAAAACCTGCAAACACCCCAGCCAAGTGTGGAAATTGTCAGGTAGACCACACTACCAACTTTAAAGGCTGCCACTACTTTCAGCAGATTTGATCGATGAAATACATGTCCCTTAAAGAGAATTCAAGAAACATGAATACTTGTACGGCGGTTGCTGCGCCTGCTTCAGCTAATAATGGTCTTAGATCAAGCCCTATCCACCTGTCGTGGGACGGATTAAGTTATCGATAGTTGTAAATTTGAATTGCGCGGTCTTTTAGAATTTCCGCTGAATATGGATTTTTGGCCTTACTGTAAAGGGTCACACTGTCTAAGCTAAGCTTATAAAAAGAGAATGTCAAGTAACTAGAGTTAGGAAAAAGACTGCGGTAAGAGAATAAGACTGTAATTGGATTAAGCCTAACCTCATTGTATTTGCACAGAATAAAACACCACTTTAGAATGAACGTGCCTTGTCACTGGAGTCGTGTCTTTGGACTCTGAACGGCAAACACCAAACCATTTAAGGTAAACTATCGCCACAATGTTAGGTTTTCGTCTATCTGTTTGGAATGAAAACCTCCTAACTAGAAGGGTCAATGAGGTCAAACTGTTTTAACAGCGCAATTTCATCGATATTCTCGTGGTTAGCGAGACAAATTTTAATCTCAACTCTGTCTTCGATATCCCAGGATACTCTATCCACTCTGCAATTAGTATTGTATTAGGTTTGTTAGGATTATATTTTATGTATTTTATATTTCATACTTTTTTCTCTCTGTTTTGTGACTGATGCACTAATTTATAGTACTTATGTACCTGTAGCATTGGGATAATACTGAAATAAAATTAAATTACTTCCAGAAGTCGTATAAGTATTGACGGCACAGCTATATGTATCTTATTATTATTAACTCCCACTTCGACTAGCCATGTGCAAGCGACAAGAGTCATCACCACCGACGCTTGGTTGTTGTTTGCTGAAATCGTTTACTCGCCCAAATAAGAAGACGCCGGGTTGTTCGTGGGTAAAAGCTTATTTATTGGTACTTCTCATGGAGGATGGTCTCAATCTTTGTTGTGCGAGTCGTCTTGCGCTTGTGCCGTCGTGTTTTCTTCCGGATGCAGTGCGTTGATCTTGGTGAATCAGGCCACCAGTTGGTAATTAGTGGTCAATCAACTGCAAAGTTCCCCAGCGATAGCCCCAGGGGCGCCAACATACTCGCCAATTCACACCGAATGCTTGCCGAAGTCTTGCATCACTGTGTGTTAGAGAGAGACACAGTCACATTTTTGCGCTCTCTGCTTGGGGAACCCTGATTTACTGCTCCAAGGTGTTGACTCAAAGAAAATTTTACATAGAAGCACAATTTACTGCGTCGACAACTTTTCACTCAGCTGTTCGCTGTCATTTTGGCTCTTTGAGTTATTTTTTGACTTTCTGAGTTATTTTTTAAATATGTCCGTCTCGCTCTAACTACCGTATTTTCCTACGTCGCCAGTAATTTTGAGTAGCAGATTTTGATGTGCGTCAAAATAGCGTCGGATATTTAGCGTCGAATTGGAACGATGGAATATGGAACATTTTAAAATTTTTAATTTTTTTAATTTCTCTGTATTTATACAAAAAAATAAAGATCTGTAAATGCAAAATTGTTGAGAAATGCAAGAACTACTGTTTTTATTGACCTGTGGGTGGGTTTGAGCATTGCAGGTAGTGAAAATTTGACATTCTGAATCTCCTCTCTCAGATAATGGCCCGATATGCACGGTATGCAAAAACTTCAGGCACATATTCAAGAATATACTCTGAAAATCTCAGCTCAATCGTCTGAACAGTTTTTGAGATAAACGCTTATCAATGAACCAACCTCTCAAAAGTCCCATACAAAAAACCGTCAAAAAATTACGTCCATATTTATGTGACAACTGCTAAGCTCCAAGATAATGGCCCACATTGCACGGTATACTAGCTTATAACAGAGATATTCAAGAGTGTGTCTACCAATTTGGAGCTCAATCGTGTGAACCGTTTTTGTGAAAAGCGCTTATTAGTGGGGGTGCCCCGTCTTCATATTTTCCACTGATAAGAGTGGCGCGAGCTTGCGAACCGGAACCAGTCATTGGAACTGGAGCAAGCGGCAATCGAAAATCGACAATTCGGCGCTAACTCTATATTTCTGCTAACAGACAATGGCCCACAACGCACGGTAGTGCCAACGATTAGCATTAATTTTCCAAGCATTTTGATCCATATTTCATCAAAATCGGCTGAACCGTTTTTGAGAAATTTAGGTTTTTATTATTTTAGTAAAATTCGCATAAAAGTCGCTCACGAGCCCACCTCTACATAAATATCTTACAGTGTGGCAGCCTTGCCATCCTCCGTTACAGTTATTCTTCGAAAGCCGGCGAGATAAGACGCAATGCCGTTTGTCTTAATACAAAACTGTGTAAGTGTTTTAGAAAAGTAATTTCTTTTAATTAATATTTTAGGTATTATTAATTTTTATTTTAAATTATTTTTCTTGCAGACCGTACACATGCAGTTAAAACGCTGTGCATGCGGGAGTGATGAGGAGGACAAAGGAGAAGCTCCCCCCCCCACCCCAAAAAAAGAAAAATAAGCCCCAAGCCCGACCTGATCATATGGGAGAAGAGGAATCCACCGATCGGGCCACTGTTGGCACGCGTTTGCCTGGCAAGGCCGTTGCCCGTCCTCCAGGCAAGGTACGTCCGCCTGGCACGGTCGGTGCACGTCCGCTTGCCACGGTCGGTGCACGTCCCATTTCAAAGGCCGGTGCACGTCCGAATTTGAAGGCCGGTGCACGTCCCATTTCAAAGGCCGGTGCACGTCCGAATTTGAAGGCCGGTGCACGTCCCAGTTTGAAGGCCGATGCACTTCCTCCTGCCAAGGCTGCTGTTCCAAAGGAGGAGGATGCAGCAAACTGCAAAGACGCAGGCGAAAAAGCTGAAGCTTAAGTCGGTTAAAAAAAGGTAAATTATAAACCCTATCGTTTATTTATATGTATATATAATAACATTCTTCTTTTTCTTGTTGCAGCTGCTAAATTAATAAATAAATTAATTAATAAATAAATAAATAATAAATAAATAAATAATAAATAAAAATAAATAAATAAAACCAAATGTATGGATTCACTGGCGAGGTGACAGCCAAACATTGAAGCACTATGGCCGATATATTCACGCAGGTATTCAACTGGCTGCCGCTGTGCCACTGCAATAATCAAAAAATTCTGTCCAAGCACGGAGGCCTGCTAATGCTAATCGTTGGCACTACCGTGCATTGTGGGCCATTGTCTGGGGGCAAAAATAATAGTTAGCGTCGAATATGGACTTTGCCAGTGCTGCCAGAGCTCCAGATTCTGTGGTCATTCATATGCGAATTTTGATAAAATAATAAAAACCTAAATTTCTCAATAACGGTTCAGCCGATTTTGATGAAATATGGATCAAAATGCTTGGAAAATTAATGCTAATCGTTGGCACTACCGTGCATTGTGGGCCATTGTCGGGGGGCAAAAATAATAGTTAGCGTCGAATTGTCGATTTTCAATTGCCGCTTGCTCCAGTTCCAATGACTGGTTCCGGTTCGCAAGCTCGCGCCACTCTTATCAGTGGAAAATATGAAGACGGGGCACCCCCACTAATAAGCGCTTTTCACAAAAACGGTTCACACGATTGAGCTCCAAATTGGTAGACACACTCTTGAATATCTCTGTTATAAGCTAGTATACCGTGCAATGTGGGCCATTATCTTGGAGCTTAGCAGTTGGCACATAATTATGGACGTAATTTTTTTTAAGGTTTTTTGTATGGGACTTTTGAGAGGTTGGTTCATTGATAAGCGTTTATCTCAAAAACTGTTCAGACGATTGAGCTGAGATTTTCAGAGTATATTCTTGAATATGTGCCTGAAGTTTTTGCATACCGTGCATATCGGGCCATTATCTGAGAGAGGAGATATAGCCCATAATGTGTGGAGCCGATTTTTAGGTGTCAAATTTTCACTACTTGCAATGCTCAAACCCACCCACAGGTCAATAAAAACAGTAGTTCTTGCATTTCTCAACAATTTTGCATTTACAGATCTTTATTTTTTTGTATAAATACAGAGAAATTAAAAAAATAAAAAATTTTAAAATGTTCCATATTCCATCGTTCCAATTCGACGCTAAATATCCGACGCTATTTTGACGCACATCAGATTTTTTTGTCACAATGAAGTATCTCCTTGTCACAATAAAGTTAACATCACTCAAAAAAGAGAGGCGTTTCAAATTGTGCTTCTATGTTAAATTTTCTTTGGTTGACTCTATCAATGCCGTGCACCAAGTGAAAACCCAGTACGCTGATGCTCGGATTTTATAGTCTGCTGGGCGCAGTCGCCGGTGGCAGCGATAGCAGCTGATTGTGGCAGAGCGCGCGATTTCGATAACAATGGCGGGCTGCCTATCGTCAGCTGTTAGCAATCGATAGATGGTGCGCGCGTGTTTGTAAATGCGCTCGTGATTTGAATCTTTTGTTTCATTACTTCGAAGGAAATTATTAAATATGATTTCAGGTCATTAATACTTTTAAGTATATACAGGTACAGGTATATACAGGTAATACTATTAAATAATGGGTGAATATATGTGAATGTTTATAAAGGGTCCACCTTTATAAACTGTATAAGTGAATGGATATGTATATGTTAACTGTGTAAGGGTGCCCTTCATCCGAACAAGTTCAAACTCATTTTAAAATATCTATATGAAAATTCAACAATAACTGCATACCCATTGTCGGGTCACGCAGCCGATAATCTGTGACTCATTTTCGTAATATGTTCCATGGTGCAACTTAACGTAACTAAATTCATTGTTTTGACTTGATGTTGCCCATGGTTTTCTCTTAGACATAAACACACACAAATATTGTAAATTTATCTCCCTATTGTATTTGAATGTAAGTTGCTCTCTGTCGGTTCGCGATCTATTGGCTTGGCATTCTTTCGCTATTCTATTTACTTTCTTCTCGCTTGCATTTTGGGCAGCCGCTGGCTTAGCCTGCCCACACGCATAGTTAGTTGCTTATCGTAGGTTGCAGTGGACTGTTGGTCCACTCTCCTAATTCTTGAACTCAACTGCTAATTGGCGGTTCCAGCTGACAGCCGGTTCCACTCCTAATCAGTCGCTCCTAATCAGACACTTTGTTCCAACTTTCGCTTGTATTCTCGCATCAAATAAAAACCCAAAAATTGATTTATATCGTCGAACTTTATTGGGACCTAATCGCAAAATATACTAACAAAAAAGCTTGTTAATCAAACACCCATCATTCGGAAAATTCAAATTTTCAATCCTACACATACAACAATATGGAATAAGTAACAAATTTCGAAAAATATCCCCCAAAGGCTGGGTAACTGTTTTATGAAACTCTTTTGTTTTTCTTTCGATTAAGTTCGAACTCATTTTCGAACATCTTTATAAAAATTTAACAATGACTGCATACCAATCTTCCTTAAAATTTAGCTCCTTGGATAAAACAAGAAAGAAAGTCGGTCAAGCCCGACTATAACATACTCTGTACCCTTAAAGTCGCAGCTCGCATTTGCTCACGAGTTATACTCGCTCATCTCTAAGTTTAACTCTCTTTCTCTCTCTCTCACTAAGATTGCCGTTCAATAGAATGCTGTGGTGATGGGTGGGGGGTGGTGGGTGTTTACTGGCCGTTTTTTGCTCATAGCTTGAGTATCGTTCATCCGATCTTTATCATTCCTTCAGCAAATCGATAAATAAGTTTACAAGGTATCTCTAGAAGGTACGAACGATCTATCTTCAAAACTTTAGGAGATATGACGTTTTTTCCAAATTACGGGGGCGGAACGGGCCGTGGCGAAAATTGAAAATAAACTTGGTCTGCCTGCAAGTATAAGATATATATGCCCCATACATGTCAAACCTCTATCTCTTACCATCTCTGAGATCTCTTCGTTCATACGGACGGACGGACGGACGGACAGACGGACATGGCTATATCGAATCGGCTGTTGATGCTGATCAAGAATATATATTCTTTATAGGGTCGGAAACGATTCCTTCTCCCTGTTACATACTTTTGCACAAACTTAATATACTCTATGTACCTTCGGTACAGAGTATAAAAAGAATGGTTAAGGTTGTTTGGTGGAAGTTTAGTTTCCGAGCGATTAGCTTCACATACGAAAATAAGGAATACGTGACTTGAATATTTGGAAATCTACCCACAAAGTCGGAATACAAGCTTAAAACTTTTGTAAGAAACTCATCCTTGGAAAAGGGGATCATGAAGTGAGTAAAAGTATGTAACAGCCAGAAAGAAGCTTCTCCGACCCTATAAAGTATACATATTCTTGATCAGCATCAACAGCCGAGTTGATATAGCCATGTCCGTCTGTCTGTATGAACGCGTCAATCTCAGAGACTATAAGAGATACAGTTACAAATTTTTGCATTTCCATAGGTGTATACCGTACCCAGATCAAGTTTGTTTCAGTTTTGGAAAATCCGGGATTATGCCAGACATCTCAAAGACGATGGCAGGACGCATATCATTTCCCGATATCTGTAAAATTGACTTGTAGGCCTCCTACTCGATCTGCACCTGTTCCAAGTCACATATGTACGTGTCTCAAACGCGCAATAATTTGATCCTCGCATAACACCTTGAACCGGCATCAACATATCTGTGTTCCTGTTGCTCATCAGAGTTGGTAAATTATTTTTGGCAAAACGCACTTTGAATTTTTTTTTGTAAACCAATCAAAACAGTTGACTACCAGTGTGGCCGTTTCTGTATTTGGCCACTTTGGCTTATATATGGGCTCACTAAATATTTATGAGAATGAAGTTGATGGTAAGCGACCTTTCTAAATTGTCGAATTTGAGTATTGCCGGCTCTAGGTCAAGTAAAACACACAAATATGTATGATGTTTTGCAACATATTTCGGTTACTCCTCGGCAACCATCTTCACGGACACTACAAAAATAATTTACCAATTACAATTTAACATTAATTCAATCAAAACAAAAAAGATTTTAACACACACACATTTTAAATCATGTGGTAAGGTTTTATTTAAATATATGTATGCATAAGCTTAATAGTTATATTTATTTTGTTATTTTCTTACAGACTTTTGTGATCAAGGGCATTCAGAGGAAGAGCGCTCTCCTCCCTCGCCGCCAACTAAACTAAACAAAAAATAAAACGCAAGGCCAAGGACTATCAAAAGAGCAGTAAGAAGATGGCTGAGTCGGCCACCGACCAAGAAAAGGCTGTTGACCTCGAAAATGAAGAATTGGTTGACACCGAAGTAAGAGTCTATCCTCTTCGCAATGGAAGTGGTTTTGTTAGAAAAAGGTATACTCCAGCAATACTATACAGCAATACAATACACGGATAATACTATATACTAGGTTTAATGTTAACAGAGATAGGGAAAACTATTTAAGGGAAATAGTAAGTAAGTAGAACTAATAGACAGAAATTGCGAAGAGTTTTGTTCCTTAAATCAGGAGTCTATTGATGAGAGTTAACACATTTCATTCGAGATTAATCGATCCCAAGCTCATTATTATTGACGAGATTTCCATGGTAGGTGCTAAATTGTTTTCCGGCTTAGACTCAAGACTGAAACAAAAAAAGTGCTTTAAAAGTCCAAGACAGTTTGGGGATATCTATTATCGTGTTCGGCGATCTAAGACAGTTACGAACTGTGGGCGACAATTAGGTTTTCGAAGTCAATTCCACAGATCCCTACAGCGCATTATATGCGTCACTTTGGGAACATTTTGGATTTTTTGCGCTGACCGAATTAATACGTCAGCAGGAGGATCAGTCGTTTGCATTAGCTTTAATAAATATGACATTAGGACAAATGAGAGAAGAGGATATTGGCTTAATTAGGTTACGTATTTTAGGAGAGAGAGAGAGATGTACTTGCTGATGCCATTAATCTTTGTAGCACAAATCACGGTGCCGATTCTTTTAGTGAGTTAAAACTGAACTCATTACCGACAGATTAGTTCATATCAACAGCACCGGATGCAGTTAATCCTAGTAGTTTACGTGAAGCGAATAGGACTCTAATTTTAGAATCTGTCAACGGCTTCAAAGTTTCACTACTGCTTGGTTTGGGTTCATCCCTTATTTTAAGGACGACAGCAAAGTATTTGGTGACTGTTAATATAGACACCGCAGATGGACTAATCAATGGAGCAACAGGTATACTAAAACAGATAGATTAAGACACAAACAGTCATTCGATGAAAGCCCTATAACTCCACTTTTAGGAGATGTGCTCAAATAGGACCACCATGAAGGACACATATTCAAGGGTATCTACAACAAATTTGATCCAAATCGTGTGAACCGTTTTTGAGAAAATCGCCGTTAAGTAGGGGTGCATTGGCTAGATATTTAAAAATTACAAGAAGACCGCCACTTCATCAGTCGGAACCAATCATGGAACTAGTTATAAAAACATTGCTTGTTAAGTTAAATTAAGCTAAATTAAGTCGTTGTGAACAACAAAAAAGAAGTCTCAATAAAATATTTTACTTCAAACCAATTTAGTATGACCATAAAAATCCTTGCAAACTTTTCTTTTTAAGATTGCGGGATAACTAGGAGATGTGCCAACATGCACGATATGTCAAAAGATGCGCATTTTAGTAACCTATTTTATAAAAAAAGAATCATCATCGTCTGAATAGATTTCGAGAAACTAATTTTTTCTTTTTTCTCAGTCACTGAAAGTGATAAGTCACAACTACATAACAACGCTTTTAAGACTTTCCGGCAACTCTACTGCGTGCAATGGAATTTCGGACCAAAACAAAAACACAACAAAAACAATTTCAACAACGCGTATTAAGCCGATCGTCCAAAATGAAAATTAACTTAAATAATATAAGATGCATTTAGGGATCGGTAAGTATTCTGTTTGTTACCTGGAATTTCAACAAAACAGTTCCTTAAACAATTAAATCTATGCAAATTAGATTTGAGAGCTGTTTTGTTGAATAATTGTATACATACATAATATGTATTACATATGTATATGCATGTATATATGTATGTATATATGTATGCATGAATAAATGAAACTAATATTTATTTGTACCTATAGGTTACCATCAATTTTCCTCCAATAGCTACGAATGGGCGTGTATCCAACCATGGAGCGGTTCAGAAGGCAGGCACCAAACATGGTCAGCAACGTGGTGGTCGTCGTGGGGGGCGTGGCAAGGAGAATGGAGGTGAAGACGGAGGCAATAACACTTTGCGTCCTCCCAACGATGCAGGTGGACGTGGCACGGGGGGCCAAGCTACCCGTCCTCTCACCGGGAAAGGACGACGTGGTGGGGGTGGCCGACGCCGCCGAGCTGGGCGCCATATTAGTCGCCGTCCACAAGAGCTGGAGACCATTGTTAAGGCCGAAGTGGTGGAGGAAGTCGAAATCATCGATCTCACCGATGAGCCAGGCCCAAGCCCTCCTGGTCCCCAGGACGCTATTAACTTAATTGATATAAGTGAACTAAGCATTAATTAAGGTTTTTTTTAACAGTATATACATATGTATATTAACAAACAATATTAAAACCCAAATATATCTATATATATTATACTCATTTCCGCACCACCAATGAGGTAGAGTTTATGGCGGTCTTTTTTTAAAGTAGGACTAGTCCACATCGAACACAGCAGACTGTTAGCATAAGGTTGCTTCTCTAAGATGGCCTATTGATCATCTCAGCAGACTGTTAGCATAAGAATGCTTCGCTAAGATGGCCTTTTGATCAACTCAGCAGTTCAAGTTCAAGTTTTCCTTTTATATTTAAATATAACTTACAGGCCAAAAAAAAGAGCAGCAACTAAATATTAAAATATATAGTTTTTGTTTGGATTTATAAAATTAATTTGTAAATTTATGTTTTATTTATGTTATGTTTTAAATTTAATAAGTTGTGTAATTTGATTGTTGAAATTGTTTTTGTTGTGTTTTTGTTTTGGTTCGCCTCTGCTAGCAGAATAACGGCGAAATTCCTTTGCACGCAGTAGAGTTGCCGAGAACATAATTCAATGCCAACGGTGCCAAAAATATCACCACACTATGCGCTATTGTCATCACGACTTCGGCTGCGTTAAATGGTAGTAATTACCCAACAAATATTTAAAGAAAACCTGCAAACACCCCAGCCAAGTGTGGAAATTGTTAGGGAGACCACACTACCAACTTTAAAGGCTGCCCCTACTTTCAGCAGATTTAATCGATGAAATACATGTCCCTTAAAGAGAATTCAAGAAACATGAATACTTTTGCGGCCGTTGCTGCACCTGCTTCAGCTAATAATGGTCTTAGATCAAGTCCTATCCACCTGTCGTGGGACGGATTAAATTATCGATAGTTGTAAATTGGAATTGCGCGGTCTTTTAGAACTTCCGTTGAATATGGATTTTTGGCCTTACTGTAAAGGGTCACACTGTCTAAGTTAAGCTTATAAAAAGAGAATGTCAAGTAACTGGAGTTAGGAAAAAGACTGCGATAAGAGAATAAGACTGTAATTGGATTAAGCCTAACCTCATTGTATTTGCATAGAATAAAACACCACTTTAGAATGAACGTGCCTTGTCACTGGATTCGTGTCTTTGGACTCTGAACGGGTTGAAATTGCACTCCTGCTCCCGGTGTTACGACACCAAACCATTTAAGATAAACTATCGCCACAATGTTAGGTTTTCGTCTATCTGTTTGGAATGGAAACCTACTAACTAGAAGGGTCAATGAGGTCAAACTGTTTTTACAGCGCAATTTCATCGATATTCTCCTGGTTAGCGAGACAAATTTTAATCTCAACTCTGTCATCGATATCCCAGGATACTCTATCCACTCTGCAATTAGTATTGTATTAGTTTTGTTTGGATTATATTTTATGTATTTTATATTTCATACTTTTTTATATATTTTGTATTCCATTATCTCTTGTGAACTCTTTGTTTTGTGACTGATGCACTAATTTATAGTACTTATGTACCTGTAGCATTGGGATAATACTGAAATAAAATTACTTCCAGAAGTCGTATAAGTATTGACGGCACAGCTATATGTATCTCACATATATCATTACCTCCCATATCGACTAGCCATGTGCAAGCGACAAGAGTCTCAATCACCGCCGACCATGGTCCTTTGACCATTGTCGCTTGTTACTGGCCACCTGGCACGCGTCATAGTTGATACAAATTTCGCAGTCTTCTTCGAGGAAATCGGCACCAGCTTTCCCATAGGAGCCGACTGGAATGCCAAACATCGTCTGTGGGGCAATTATAGCTCCTGTCCCAGAGGTAGGCTTCTGAGGGATTTCGTAACGACATCTTTTCGTGGCACGGCCGTAGCTCGCCGTTGCCAGGGTTTGTCACAGATATTATTTGTTTGGGGGACGCTTGGTTCTTGTTTGCTGGAATCGTTCACTCGCCCAAATAAGAAGACGCAGGGTTGTTCGTGGGTAGAAGCTTATTTATTGGTACTCGGGCCAGGGGACGGTTCAGTTTATCTCGACCCTTGGCCGTGTGAGCAAGCCACCCCAGTGACCGAGAGTCGTTCCAAACCTTGATCAACGACCATCTAATATCAACACTGAACATTTGCTCGGCCAGAAAGTTCAGTTTGCAACTGCAATAGTCTTTGTCTCAAACTTAACCCTATTCCACTCCCACCCATCAGCCATGGTATGGCGGAAACAAAATACAACTGCGCCATAGCAGCGCAGCTGACAGAGAAGAGGGACTGCGCAAATGTTGGATCTATCCTTCTCTCAACTGTGCCTTGAGTTGTTGGAACGCGCCTACACGCGTGTGCCGTGGCTGTACGGACCAGAGCTGCAGTGGTGCGACTTGTTGCTTGCCTGAAAATCGCACAAGATACCTTTGAGTGGAGCAGTTGGTACCTATTGGTCGATATACTGCTCGAAGGTGTCGACTGGATCAATGCCGCGCACGAAGTGGAAAGCCAGTACGCTGATGCTCTGGTTTTATAGGCTGCTGGGCGCAGTCGTACGCGGCAGCGGTCCCAGCTGATTGTGGCAGAGCGCGCGATTTCGATAACAATGGCGGGCTGCCTATCGTCAGCTGTTAGCAAACGATAGAAGGTGCGCGCATGTTTGAAAATGCGCGCGTGATTTGAATCTTTTGTTTCATTACTTCAAAGGAAATTATAAAATATGATTTCAGGTCATTAGGTAATACTATTAATTAATGGGTGAATATACATATGTGTATGCTAACTGTGTAAGGGGTCCACCTTTATAAAGTGTATAAGTGAATGGATATGTATGTATATGTTAACTGTGAAAGTGTGCCCTTCGTGCGGCTTATTTACATGGAATATTTATAGGAATAAGATAAGTACATTAGTATAAGATAATTATGTGCGTATGAGATAAGTACTAAGGTGTGGGTGGTGCGCTTCGTGCGGCTTCGCTGAAAACTGTATAACGAAATTAATGTGGCGCTTCGGGCTTTTGTCAAACTGTGTATGTCTATATGTGCTTAAACTATTGTCTCTCGGGGATACGTCAATCAGTATTTTGCGAGCTTTTGGTTCGTCGCAAGTTCAACCTGACTGACTCACTGACTGACTGGTGACTGCCGCACAGCCCAAACCATAACAGATAGGAAGCTGAGTTTTTCACATTAGCTTTATCTTATGCTGAAAGTGGGTACTAAGATCAGATTATGGGAAATACTGTCAGAACATGTGGAAAATTCGTAGAAAACTGTTGTAAGAAACTTTTTTTGTTTTTTATCCGATCAAGTTCAAACCCATTATACACTTGAAAAGTGTATTATAATTTTGCCCAGGAGTTTGTAACGCATAGAAGGAATCATCTCCGACCGCATAAAGTATATATATTCTTGATCAGCATGACGAGCTGAGTCGATTAAGCTTTGTCCGTCCGTCTTTCCGCCTGTCTGTTTCTACACAAACTAGTCCCTCAGTTTTGAATCTATCGAGCTGAATTTTTACACTTCTTTTGGCTGCACGCTGCTTGTATGTCGGAACCGCCCGGATCGGATGAATACTTCTTGTAGCTGCCATAGAGACTATCGTTCGAAAAATGGGTTTTTTTGAGAAAACTTTTTTTGATTTCAATGTTAGCAACGCAGGTAATAGCAGACGAATTAAGTTGTTTTGAACTTAAGGTATGCGGAATGAATTACGAAAAACACTCTTTAAGAATAGGAGAAAATACATTTGATATCGGAGAAATTTATATTCTGGATATGCTTTTATTTACACTTTATAGTAAATTTACAAAAAAAATCATTACCATAGCAATAGCAATCATGACAATCAGTCTTCCTTATATTTTGGAGAACTGCGCGCATCACCTTCCGAATACCGCTTGTATCGATTTTCGCAAGCTCCCTTTTGATTTTTAAGATAAATCAATTGATGTTTTTGGGCTTATATCCTTTGCCGTATAATTTTTTTCAAATTGGAACAAAATTTTTCAATTGTCCTTAATTGGGGTACATGGGGGGTTTTGCAACTTGGGTACATATTGAATATTATCAATATATCAAGTGTCTCCACTGTTTTTTTTGGCATAGTGAGCAGGTGCTAAATCGGTCCAAAAGACCGTGTATCATTCGCATGAAGGTTTTCAATAAATTGTTTAAGCACTGAAAGGCAATGGTCTTTGTAAATCGTCGAATTAACAGCTAATCCTGCCTTGAAAACTACGGGTTTGCTGATCCCACGTTCACTTAAGGACAGACGCATTAAATCCTTCTTAGGATACTTGGTTTTTGTGATTTGAGTGACATTTACAGGTGGTTTAGTGTTAGAAAGAAAAAAGTCTCGTCATCCATAATACAAACTTTTGACGAGTTTGAAGAGAACAAATTTCTTTAAAGTGCTCTTAGCCGATGATTAATGGTCTTCCTTTGGTGTTCAGAAACAGTAGGCACGGTTTTTTTTTAGAACAATTGATTACTCCCATGTCTTTAATATATTTTTTTATAGTTTTGTCACTCAAATTATACCTTTTTGCCAGCACACGATATGATTTGGCTGTGGGACCCACAATTTCATACTTTGATTTAGCTCTTAACTCAGATCGCTATAAGTTGAATTTTTCTCCGGATCCACGTTTTTTCCATATTTGCTTTCCACTCTTACATTCTTGAATCCCATTGCCAAAAAATTATGAAATATTTAATTTTTCGTCTGCTTTGGGTTGTTGGTGCAATATTTGCAAATTTGCTTTCGACGCTCTGCTGCATTCAATTACATAATTGCTACTGTGCGTTATTTAGAAAGCTCATCTCTGGTGTAATGCATGCTGGAATAGTACCGATTCTTTTGCAATAATTTGTTTTCTGCTTGTCTGTGTTAAAACTTTGTGACTGCCTTTATAAAAATGTTCGTATTTCAATCCGCATACCTTAGAGATGGTGATAGTTGAAAAAAAAACAGCATTTCATTGCATCCAAGTGCCGCAAGAAGCCGCTATTTAGTAACATGTATTCTTTCCTTGCGTTGGAGAAGCTGTAAAACAATCAAATTGTTGTAAGACAAACCAAAACACAAAGAAAACGCATTGATTAAAACAAACAAAAAAAATGGAAGAAAGCTAACTTTGGCTGGACAGAAGTTTATATACCCTTGCAGCTTGTATAATTTATATAAATTAAGATTTTAAATGATTTTCGTCGAACATTCTTATCTGAGATTTTTTCGACCGATCATTCCTTTGGCAGCTTTATGCTATTATCGTCCGATCCGGCCGATTCCGACAAATGTGCAGCGTATTTGTACCAAAAGACTTCGTGCAAAGTTTGGTTAAGATTGCTTAAAAACTGGCGGAGGTGATTGCATAGAAACAGACGGACGGACAGACGGACATGGCTATATCAACTCAGCTCGTCACGCTGATCAAGAATATATATACTTTATGTGGTCGGAGATGCTTCTTCTATGCGTTCCAAACATCTGGACAATTTTAATATACCCTGTACAAGGGTATAAAAATAGTGTACAAGTATGTACACGTACACCCAGCGCCACAAAAAAAGCCCCAGTCTAAATATTCACATACTTTTATGCTCTTGCACTAAAAGCCACTCTTAAACGAGATTCCTCTGATTGGCTTGATGTGTGCTGTAAGTGGAAACAAACCTTCCATCTCCGTCAGAGGGACCTTAAAGTTCTAAGCAGTTTGGAATTTCGCGAAGCTTGGCCAAAGCTATCTCATTCGCAAGCTGCCGATTTGGTAAGGCTCACATTTCGAATTTTCATTACGTTTATAGCAAGGCTTAAAAACTCTTACATTCTACAGAAGGTTTAGTTTGGAGGATCGACCATATCGGGAAGCTTACGGTTCGGTTCACAAAGATACATAGATTGTCCAAAACTTTTAATTTAAAATTTTGAGCAATCTTTGAATTCCTTTTGACGCAACAATGAAGTCGTTCAACAAACAATGATGTTATTTTGACAAAACATTTCATAGTAGCAAATCAAAAAAAAAATAGATCTTCATACTTAAAACTACAAAAATTGCCCAAAAATTCAAGTTTTACCACTTCTTTACAGCTTTTCACCTATATCTTGAATCCCGTTACAAATTTGGACAAGTAATACAGTGCAAAATTGGAACGAACCAACTTCATTTAATTACTCTTTAAAATACATAGTTATAGGCGTACAAGCTTGTCCTGTCATAGAAACGTCAAACAAAAATTATACATGCTTAAAGGCACATATCTATAAGAAGGACTAATCTTTATAGTACCCAATCTGCTAGAAAGCTATTGACAACATGATCATGATTTATAATTTATCTTTACAGATTGCAATCGATTTTGATATGATCTACCCGTGCAAAGGCTATTTGCTGTTTTCAAAGTGGGATAGCTTTAGGCAGAAAATAATTTCATATTATGATGAATTTATTCACAATGACGCATGTAAACAAATGCTTTCGCAGGCAAAGTTAGCAACATCAGATGGTAAGTTTTCTGGATAGAATAAATTTTATTTTCAAAATAATAGACATATTTTTTATTATAGATACCCAAGATTACCTTGTCATTATATTGTTGAATGCCGGTTTGCTCCCTGCTGCACGATTTAAAAATGAGGGAGGAAAAAATCACAAGAAGGTCACCATAGTGGAAGCTTAGGAGAGCATGGTGCTCAGACTTGCATCAATAAACAATTACAAAAGGGAGATTGAGGAGCTCGTAAACAAAAATTACTACGATGGACTTGCCGTTCAACCATTTGTTATTGTTCACGGGCATTCACAGGTAGATCTCAGGGAATTTTTTGTATATTTTGACAAAAATTTGATCAAATGTGACTCATTTCTTATAAGCATTGATATTTGCTTTAAAATATTTAACAGTTATGCATTGAAATACCCAAAACCTTGTCAAGAAGCGTGGCTTTTTTTACAACAATTTTTTTTCGAAATTAATACAGAATATGATTTCAAATCTTCAAATCTAACATCAGTCTTAAACTTTCTAGACCAACAGTAGTCGATCGATATGTATATTTGCTTTAGATGCCTCAAGCCCTTTCCAAGGCCTAATATATTAATATCTCATCTAAAAGTAAATCATCTTCTGTCTAGGAAATCTTTAAGACTGGAATGTAAACAAACAGACTGTAAGCAAATTTGTACTAATTTTTCAATTAGGTAATATACAAAATATAATATCCTCATTTATGAGTTCAATTTCAACGGCCATAGAAGGCCAATTAAATAGCAATTTGAATGAAGAGCTAAAATCAATATTAAGTTTTTGCAAAGATCCTTTTCAGGAAATTCGATCCGAGCACGGATTTTTTAAAACGTTGAAAGATTTAAAACTGTATGAAGATCCGAAAGTCTTTTCAATAAACAAAACAATTTCAGAAATCGTTTCACATGGCAATCCGACTTTAGGACCAAACTCAAATGACATATTTATAATGCCTTTATCATTTACTTTTAAACGTATTTTCGAAATTCCTAGTATTTGAGATTTAACTTTAAGAAATATTGAAGAAAGTTTAATTAAAAGCGAGATATGCAATTTTGCCAAAGGAAAGATTTTCAAAAATGTTACAGAACAATTCCAATTAAAATTAGTTATACCGTTTGTAATATATTTCGACGACTTTCAAATTAACAATCCAGTTGGGACCCACACGTTCTCAATTTGCGGTTGTTATATTAATTTCCCTTTAATGCCCCAATATCTTCTGTCGAAGCTCCAATATATTTTTCATGCTGATTTAATATCCACTGAAGACCTAAAAAAATGTGGTAATGAGCTTTCTTTCTACCATTTAGTCGAGGAGTTAAAGGTATTAGAGGCAGGATTGGAGATTAAGACTTTAAACGAGATTCGTAAAGTTCATTTTATATTGTCTTTAATTATAGGCGACAATTTGGCCGTCAACAGCATTCTCAGTTTTGTTCAGTCGTTCAATTCGAAAAGATTCAGTCGTGCTTGCAGAAGAACAAAAACCGAAATGCAATTAGAGGCGTCTGAAAAAACTAAATCTTTAAGAGACGAAGCATCATACAAGGCAGACTTAACACAAAATAATTTTAAAGAAACTGGACTAAAACAGGAATGCATTTTCAATGAGTTAAAAACTTTTAAAGTATCCGAAAATATTAGCTTTGATATAATGCATGATATTTTTGAGGGAGTATGTGTATATGATGTGTGCCACATACTTCTTGCATTAATTAAGAAAAAAAATGTATCTCTGAATGACATCAATAGCGGAAAATCCTTATTTCAATATGGAGAAACTGAGGTTGGAAATAGTTCTGTTCGCATCGAGATTAACCGTTTAAAGTCTTTTAAATTGAAAATGACCGCAAGTGAAGTAAATTGCTTTGTAAGCTTTTTGCCGTTAATGATAGGCGATTTGAAACCTATCGGTACTCAGGAGTGGCAGGTATTACTAACTTTACTCGATATTATAGAATTGCTTTTTAAGTCCCACTATAATTCCATAGATTTAAACAAATTACGTAAGTTGATAAAGCAACATCATTCCTTGTATTCCCAATTATTTGGCCCACGAAACTGCAATCGAAAAATGCGGACCGCTTAAATATCTGTGGTGTATGAGATTCGAAGCAAAGCATAAGGATGCTAAAGCGTATTTTCACAACATTAATTCAAGAATCAACCCTCCTTATTCACTTGCTATAAAGAGCGGATTAAAATTTGCAAAGTTTTTGGTCGATCATGAAAAGTCCATAGAACCTGTTGTAACATTTAAAAAGATAAGTATTAGCCATGTTAGAAATGAAACATTTTATGATCAAATTAAAGAAACTGTTTTCAAATTTCAAAATTTTAAGGAGTACGATGAGGTAACCTATAAAGGTACAACATATAAGAAAAATTACTTCTTGGGTATGAAATCCACTGCTTTTGATTTATTTAAAATAAAGAAATTCATTATTAAAGAGGACGAACCGAGCAATGTTTATGTTATCTGCGAAAACATTGAGGTAAGGGAATTTGACAGTCATTTTCGGGCATATGTCGCAGGTTGTGCTACTGGAAAAATTAATGTGAAACTATTAAAAGAATTTGAGAGTCCGCTCTTACATTTTTACCCATTAAATAACGGAAAAACTGTTACCCGTTTTAAATATATTTAAGCTATTCTTAAACTTAAATTACCAACATTTTTATAATTTTCATTTTTGTTGAATAAAAAAAAGACCAATTACGATTAATTGTTGTTTTATTAAAGAATGGGCGTTCTTACTTTTTAGTTTTATCTGCGTGAAAGGTCCTATTTTTAAAAGCTCTTTCGAGAATTTTGCTTAGCGACAAGCGCAGGAACTACAATGCGGTTGAGAAAAATTTGCTCATGAACATTTACTACCGTTCCGCCAAATGCTACAGATATATGCGTTCTGGTCTTCAGCTTCCTTTGCCCCATCCGAGAACGCTTTTTAATTGGAACCCGATTCGACGAATTGCGCCCGGCATTAACCAAATAGTGTGCGATAACATCCACAAGCACGTCATGGTCATGTCGGAGATCGAGAAGAACTGCGTCATCGTCTTTGATGAAATTTTCGGTTGAACGGAATTAGAGTAGAATTCCAGCACTGATCAGATCGATGGCTTCATCGACTACGGTAGTGGTGCTAGAGAGCGGGAGTTGGCAACAAATTTTCTGTTCCTCCAAGTAAAAGAAATCGTGCAGCCGTGGAAGTATATTTTTTCTTACTACTGCGGGCACCGTACGACTCAAACGAAGCTAAAGAAAATTCTCCTAGAGAATGTGGTCGTATTGGAGAAGCTGGGCCTGAAGGTCCGTGCACTGATTTGAGACCAGGGCAGCTCCAATCGGTCCGCCTTTAGCTCTCTTGAGTCATTCGCCGATATGCTGTATATAAGAAACGGAAAGAAAATATGTCTTCTTTACGACTACGTCCATTTGTTAAAGAGCTTCCGAAATTGCTTAATAAATTGTAACGTTCATTGTACCGGATCGACCGAGCAAGCGGGACGACCAGGATGCTGCCCGAGCACCTTTCAAAAGATGGGCGTGAAATACGCAGCACAGATTTTTTCAAGATCTGTTGCGGCTGCCATCAGGGTCTGTTGGGAGGGAAAGCAATTTTCGGAAGGCGCCATGAAGGATGCATTAGCGACTGCCGATTTCTTGTCACAGATGGACAGGGGATTCGACTTACTCAACAGCAGGTCCTCGCAGGCGAAGTGTAAGATACCTTATAGCCGTACAAGCCACGTTAAGTCGGGACTTACCGAGTTTCTCTCATACCTTGAGTCAGTATTTTTCGTTAACCAAAATCACTGCCATCAAGGTATGATCGACACGTTGAAAAATATCGTGGAAGACTTGTTGGATGAAGGAGTAGAATTTGTTTTTACATCCAAGCTGAGTCAGGACAGCCTAGTAAACTTTTTTGGTGCAGTTAGAGCTCGATTGGGAAACAACACCAACCCATCTGCTCGAGAGTTGCAGTTCCTGACTGCTCGCCTTCTGTCGATGAAAATCATTACCAAATCCGAGGAGGGAAAAAACTGCGAAGAGGACGATGCAGTTCAGCTAGACTGGATTGCAAAGCCCGACGAGCAGCCGTCGGTGGAGGTTGAGGAGCCGCAGCAGCTGGAGGTAACTACTGAATCTGCATGCACAGAGGACATGAGTGATGCCCTGATTCCAGATGTCCCCACCTTTAGTGAGGGGATAATTGTCACATGCTTATGACATGTCTGTGTAAAATGAACGACTTCAATACATTGATTTGGATAGGAAGTGCAACCAGCTGCAAGTTTTTAGAGACAGGTATATTTCTGGTTGTTAGCTAGACACTTTCCCTGCAGGGTAGGTAGCCGAACTCGCTCTCTTTGCTTGCTTCTTAGATCTCAGTCTGTAAACAACAGTTGCGAGCGACGCATCTCCGCGGACGAATTTTTTGTGTTCTGCTTCTTCGTTCGCTCACTCGCTCTCTTTTGTATTTTTATAAGAAGCTGTTAGAGAGCGAGTGCGGCTACCTAGTTAAGTATGACTTGGTTAGATCTATCCTTCTCTCATCTGTGCCGTGGCTGTACGGACCAGAGATGCTCAGGTGCGTCTTGTTGCTTGCCTGAAAATCGCAGAAGATTCTTTCGATTGGACAAGTTGGTACCTATTAGTCGATATACTGCTCCAAGGTGTTGACTCAATCAATGCCGCGCACTAAGTGAAACCCAGTACGCTGATGCTCTGCTTTTATGGGCTGCTGGGCGCAGTTGGCTCTGCAGCTGAGTGTGGCAGAGCGCGCGATTTCGATAACAATGGCGTCAGCTGTTAGCAATCGATAGATGGCGCGTTTTGAATGTGCACGCTTGTTTGAAAATGCGCGCGTGATTTGAATCTCTTGTTTCATTACTTCAAATTATTTAATATGATTTCAGGTCATTAGGTAATATTATTAAATAATGGGTGAATATATGTGAATGCAAACTGTGTACGGGGTCCACCTTTATAAACTGTATAAGTGAATGGATATGTATATGTTAACTGTGTAAGGGTGCCCTTCATCCGATCAAGTTCAAACTCATTTTAAAATATCTATATGAAAATTCAACAATAACTGCATACCCATTGTCGGGTCACGCAACCCAAAAATTGATTTATATCGTCGAACTTTATTGGAACCTAATCGCAAAATATACTAACAAAGCTTGTTTGTCAAACACCCATCATTCGGAAAATTCAAATTTTCAATCCTACACATACAACAATATGGAATTAGTAACAAATTTCGAAAAATATCCCCCAATGGCTGGGTAAGTGTTTTATGAAACTCTTTTGTTTTTCTTCCGATTAAGTTAGAACTCATTTTCGAACATCTTTATGAAAATTTAACAAAATTCCTTAAAATTAAGCTCCTTGGATAAAAAAAAGGATGGTTAAGGTTGTTTGGGTGAAAGTTTAGTTTCCGAGCGATTAGCATCAGGCTTATTTCCGAAGCTTCACATACGAAAATAAGGAATACGTGACTTAAATATTTGAAAATCTACCCCCAAAGTTGGAATACAAGCTTAAAACTGTTGTATGAAACTCATTTGTGGTTCATTTGATTTTTATACACTGTTCCCATTAAAAATTGGAAAAGGGGATCATGAAGTGAGCAAAAGTATTTAACAGGGAGAAGGAATCATTTCCGACCCTATGAAATATATATATATGAATCATGAAGTTGTGCAAATGTATCCAACAGCCAGAAAGAAGCTTCTCCGACCCTATAAAGTATATATATTCTTGATCAGCATCAACAGCCGAGTCGATCTAGCCATGTCCGTCTGTCTGTATGAGCGCGTCGATCTCAGAGACTATAAGAGATAGAGTTCCAAAATTTTTGCATTTCCATAGGTGTATACCGTAACCAGATCAAGTTTGTTTCAGATTTGGAAAATCCTTGATTATGCCAGACATCTTAAAGACGATGGCAGAACGCATATCATTTCCCGATATCTGTACAATTGACTTGTAGGCGTCCTCCTCGATCTGCACCTGCTCCAAGTCACAGATGTGTCTCAAACGCGCATTAATTTGATCCTCGCACAACACCTTGAACCGTCATCAACATATCTGTGTTCCTGTTGCTCATCAGAGTTGGAAAATTATTTTTGGCAAACCAAAAAAACTGTTGACTACCAGTGTGGCCGTTTCTGTATTTGGCCACGTTGACTTATATATGGGCTTACTAAATATTTATGAGAATGCTAAATTAATTAAGTGCAATTTAGCGCTCTAATTGTTCCGCGTTTCTCAGAAAGAGCCTTAAACAATGTGCGTCAAAATAGCGTCGGATATTTAGCGTCGAATTGGAACGGTGGAATCTGGAACAAACAAATTTTTTTTTAAGTTTACCCACTAACTACTTTATTCAACTTATTCCGATGTGTTCCAGAAATCTCTAGAGATATTGGGGTCAGTTGTTTTTGAAAACAACCAATCCAAATGTCGGTGTTCCACAAATGTCGGAGATTTCATTTTTCGGAGTTAGCTTCGGAGTTGCATGCAAAGCAGCTGGCAAAAACAGCTGACTGGTAGTTTTTGCGTTGGGGCTGCCCCGACAGGGTTGTAGGCTTCAAAATAATTTAAATTGATGTAGTATTAAAATTTTATTTGGTAGTTTCTAAGTCAAATTCTGCAAGTGGTTGTGGTATGCACTGAGTTCCAAACATGTGCCTCAAAATAGCGTCGTATATTTAGCGTCGAATTGGAACAAAGTCACCATTAAATAGATTCGGATTCTTCTCGGATGGCAGTCTATTTTTCTCAAAAACATTCATCAAATCGCAGAACTGACCGTGTATATCACCGCATATAGTGAACTTCTCTTCATCAGGCACCATAATATCCACCAAGGGTGGCTTTGCCGCAAATACACATCAATTTCGCAGAGAATCTGTAATAGAAAAGCGAAAACTTCAGAGCTGACCGCAATCAGATTGATTTTTTCCAAAAATGCTAATTTTCCAAATTTGCTATGCCGCTGTTTTTGTGCCTTGTAGTGCTCCATTAAATCATTCATAAGCTACAGCGTAATCTTGCCATCTTCCTACGCGAATTGGACATGCATATACATACTTATTTTCTCCAGATCTCTGTACATCTCGGAGAGCGTCTTATCTGGCTTGTCCACAGCTATAGCACGCTCACGCCATCCAGGAAGCTGCCACCTGCCTTTGCACATTCACGGTCAAAGAAGGAAACGTATTTATATGCTCACACCAACAATGCTAAAACAATTACGGAATGTCGCTTATCTTTGAATGAGATCGCACGACATTTCAGTATACACCTTACATGGGTGCCTGGACATTGCAACATAGAAGGAAATGAGTCTGCGGACAAACTGGCCAGAACAGGTACCACCATCGAGCTCCTTGGTCAAACTCTACTACTCAACCTCTCCAACCGCTCTCAGCCATCGCAACCTAACCTAAACTATCATCCTCGTAAAGGTAGCGAGAAGCAAAAATTGGGATCCAATGTCAGCTCCCAAGAACAATTGTTTTTGGTTTCACATGCGTCATCTATAATATCTTGGTCTAACCTAAGAAGTCCAGCAATGTCCCCTCCAAATATACAGATACGTTGTTTTGTTTTTTTTTTTAAATTTATTTATTAATTTGGCAGCTGCAACAAGTAAAAGAAGAATGTTATTATATATACATATAAATAAACGATAGGGTTTATAGTTTACCTTTTTTTTAACCGACTTTTAAGCTACTTCAGTGCTTTTTCAGTGGTTCCGCCTGCATCTTTGGAGTTTACTGCATCCTCCTCCTTCTGAACAGCAGCCTTGGCAGGAGGAAGTGCACCGGCCTTTAAATTGGGACGTGCACCGACCATGGCAAGCGGACGTGCACCGACCCTGCCAGGCGGACGTGCACCGACCGTGCCAGGCGGACGTACCTTGCCTGGAGGACTGGCAACGGCCTTGCCAGGAAAACGCGTGCCAACTGGCATCCGACCGCTGCGACCTGCAGCTTCCTCGACGTCGCGGTGGTGGTCAGTGGCCCGATCGGTGGAATCCTCTTCGTCCATATGCGCAGGTCGGGCTTGGGGCTTCTTTTTCTTTTTCTTGTTTGTTGTCAACTTGCTTCGCCGTTGTCCTCCTCATCACTCCCGCAGGCACAGCGTTTCAACTGCATGTGTACGGTCTGCAAGAAAAATAATTTGAAATAAAAATTAAAAGAAATTACTTTTTTAAAACACTTACACAGTTTTGTATTAAGACAAACGGCATCGCGTCTTCTCTCGCCGGCTTTCGAAGAATTACTGTAACGGAGGATGGCAAGGCTGCCACACTGTAAGAAATTTATGTAGAGGTGGGCGCGTGTGCGACTTTTATGCGAATTTTGATAAAATAAGAAAAACTTAAATTTCTCAAAAACTGTTCAGGCGACTTTGATGAAATATGCATCAAAATGCTTGGAAAATTAATGCTAATCGTTGGCACTACCGTGCATTGTGGGTCATTGTCTGGGGCAAACATAATAGTTAGCGCCGAATTCTCGATTTTCGATTGCCGCTTGCTCCAGTTCCAATGACTCGTTCCGGTTCGCAAGCTCGCGCCACTCTTATCAGTGGAAAATATGAAGATGAGGCACCCCCACTAATAAGCGTTTTTCATAAAAACGATTCACACGATTGAGCTCCAAATTGGTAGACACACTCTTGAATATCTCTGTTATAAGCTAGTATACCGTGCAGTGGACTTTTTGAGGTTGGTTCACTGATAAGCGTTTATCTCAAAAACTGTTCTAACGATTGAGCTGAGATTTTCAGAGTATATTCTTGAATATGTGCCTGAAGTTTTTGCATACAGTGCATATCGGGCCATTATCTGAGAGAGGAGATATAGCCCAAAAGGTGTGGAGCCGATTTCTAGGTGTCAAATTTTCACTACCTGCAATGCTCAAACCCACCCACAGGTCAATAAAAACAGTAGTTCTTGCATTTCTGAACAATTTTGCATTTACAGATCTTTATTTTTTGTATAAATAGAGAGAAATTAAAAAATAAAATATTTCAAAATGTTCCATATTCCAATTCTATCGGAAAAATAGTGAAGAGAACGCTGGCCCGCCCAAAAATTATTTTGAATTGACAACCCTGTTGCTTACAAGTGAGTGGAGTACACAAATATAAATTCAAAAATGACCGCGACTGCATTAATTGTTTGAATATTGCTGAGAGACATAATCGTAACAAGAGTTTCAGAAATGATGCAATCTACTTTTAATTTCTGATGAAGCGTAAGCTACTTTTCTGCCGCGATATCCGACTGTTTTTCTATATGGCATTACTGCCTCTTCCTGCAGAGTTTTATGTTTCCCCCATAAAAACATCCTAAAATTTTTAAAGATCAAAAAAGATGTAAAAAGTGGGGTGTATATTTTGACTGCTGATAACTTGTCTTCCGTTTTGTAGTTTGAAATTCTCGCCGATAGAATTTATCGATAGGTTTGATTCGATACTTCATTGAATTGACCTTTTAAATCAAATTTTAATAAACTGCTAATTTATCCACATAATCTTGTTAAATTTATACTTCATTTAAGCGAACAAACTTTTAATTTTGAAAAAAAATTAAAACTACGAAAATGATATTGTCAGATTTGGCAGGTTTGCTTATTGTTGCTTTCTGCTGCCCTCTGACTTTTGCATTGTTTTTGTGGACAATATTTTAAAATTCATTTTAATTACTTAAACCCATCAAATCTTTAATAATATTAATGCAATTCGATCAGTTAAGCATTCAAGCTTTGTTCCTTTTAATTATATTTGACACCAATCTCTTCATTAGCAAAACATAGACCAAATGTCGTCACAAAATTCGCAACATTTGAAAACAACCAAAAGAGGTTTCAGGAACACCGACAATTGCTTTTGGGTTGCTTTTTGGTTGTTAGAGGTTTGTAGAACACGGTCGATAAGGAGAGTCTGGCATCCAAGTCTCAACAGTCGGCAGCGCAAATGTCAACCCTAATACCAACGCTAATGAAAACACCGACCCGTATGTTAATGCTAATGTCAATCTCACCACCAATGCCAACGTCTACGTCAACACTGGTTCCAATTCGATCGATACCGCTAACTTGGCCGCTCATAACGTCATTAACTCTGACCCCACCAACTCGTTCAAATTTTCATAGTAAAAGTTTCATGTCAACAAACAATCTCCGTTAAATGGTCACGTAGGCAGCCCGAGAACATAATTTAATGCCAACGGTGCCAAAAATATCACCACACTATGCGCTATTGTCATCACGACTTCGGCTGCGTTAAATGGTAGTAATTACCCAACAAATATTTAAAGAAAACCTGCAAACACCCCAGCCAAGTGTGGAAATTGTCAGGTAGACCACACTACCAACTTTAAGGGCTGCCACTACTTTCAGCAGATTTGATCGATGAAATACATGTCCCTTAAAGAGAATTCAAGAAACATGAATACTTGTACGGCGGTTGCTGCGCCTGCTTCAGCTAATAATGGTCTTAGATCAAGCCCTATCCACCTGTCGTGGGACGGATTAAGTTATCGATAGTTGTAAATTTGAATTGCGCGGTCTTTTAGTATTTCCGCTGAACAAGTAACTGGAGTTAGGAAAAAGACTGCGGTAAGAGAATAAGACTGTAATTGGATTAAGCCTAACCTCATTGTATTTGCACAGAATAAAACACCACTTTAGAATAAACGTGCCTTGTCACTGGAGTCGTGTCTTTGGACTCTGAACGGGTTGAAATTGCACTCCTGCTCCCGGTGTTACGACACCAAATCATTTAATGTAAACTATCGCCACAATCTTAGGTCTTCGTCTATCTGTTTGGAATGTTTGTTTTTACAGCGCAATTTCATCGATATTCTCCTGGTTAGCGCGACAAATTTTAAACTTTACTCTGTCATCGATATCCCAGGACACTCTATAAACTCTGCAATTGATATTGTATTAGGTTTGTTAGGATTATATTATATAAATAATATATATATTATATATATTATATTTTATGTATTTTATATTTCATACTTTTTTATATATATTTTTTATTTCATTATCTCTTGTGACGCTTGGTTGTTGTTTGCTGAAATCGTTTATTCGCCCAAATAAGAAGACGCCGGGTTGTTCGTGGGTAAAAGCTTATTTATTGGTACTTCTCATGGAGGATGGTCTCAATCTTTGTTGTGCGAGTCGTCTTGCGCTTGTGCCGTCGTGTTTTCTTCCGGATGCAGTGCGTTGATCTTGGTGAATCAGGCCACCAGTTGGTATTTAGTGTTCAATCAACTGCAAAGTTCCCCAGCGATAGCCCCAGGGGCGCCAACATACTCGCCAATTCACACCGAATGCTTGCCGAAGTCTTGCATCACTGTGTGTTAGAGAGAGACACAGTCACATTTTTTCGCTCTCTGCTTGGGGAACACTGATCTACTGCTCCAAGGTGTTGACTCAAAGAAAATTTTACATAGAAGCACAATTTACTGCGTCGACAACTTTTCACTCAGCTGTTCGCTGTCATTTTGGCTCTTTGAGTTATTTTTTGACTCTCTGAGTTATTTTTTAAATATGTCCGTCTCGCTCTAACTACCGTGTTTTCCTACGTCGCCAGTAATTTTGAGTAGCAGATTTTGATGTGCGTCAAAATAGCGTCGGATATTTAGCGTCGAATTGGAACGATGGAATATGGAACATTTTAAAATTTTTTATTTTTTTAATTTCTCTGTATTTATACAAAAAAATAAAGATCTGTAAATGCAAAATTGTTGAGAAATGCAAGAACTACTGTTTTTATTGACCTGTGGGTGGGTTTGAGCATTGCAGGTAGTGAAAATTTGACACCTAAAAATCGGCTCCACACATTATGGGCTATATCTCCTCTCTCAGATAATGGCCCGATATGCACGGTATCGGGCAAACTTCAGGCACATATTCAAGAATATACTCTGAAAATCTCAGCTCAATCGTCTGAATAGTTTTTGAGATAAACGCTTATCAGTGAACCAACCTCAAAAAGTCCCATACAAAAAACCTTCAAAAAATTACGTCCATAATTATGTGCCAACTGCTAAGCTCCAAGATAATGGCCCACATTGCACGGTATACTAGCTTATAACAGAGATATTCAAGAGTGTGTCTACCAATTTGGAGCTCAATCGTGTGAGCCGTTTTTGTGAAAAACGCATATTAGTGGGGGTGCCTCGTCTTCATATTTTCCACTGATAAGAGTGGCGCGAGCTTGCGAACCGGAACCAGTCATTGGAACTTGAGCAAGCGGCAATCGAAAATCGACAATTCGACGCTAACTATTATTTTTGCCCCCCGACAATGGCCCACAATGCACGGTAGTGCCAACGATTGGCATTAATTTTCCAAGCATTTTGATCCATATTTCATCAAAATCGGCTGAACCGTTTTTGAGAAATTTAGGTTGTTATTATTTTATCAAAATTCGCATATGAATGACCACAGAATCTGGAGCTCTGGCAGCACTGGCAAAGTCCATATTCGATGCTAACTATTATTTTTTCCCCCAGACAATGGCCCACAATGCACGGTAGTGCCAACGATAAGCATTAATTTTCCAAGCATTTTGATCCATATTTCATCAAAATCGGCTGAACCGTTTTTGAGAAATTTAGGTTTTTATTATTTTATCGAAATTCGCATATGAATGACCACAGAATCTGGAGCTCTGGCAGCACTGGCAAAGTCCATATTCGACGCTAACTATTATTTTTTCCCCCAGACAATGGCCCACAATGCACGATAGTGCCAACGAATAGCATTAATTTTCCAAGCATTTTGATCCATATTTCATCAAAATCGGCTGAACCGTTTTAGAGAAATTTAGGTTTTTATTATTTTATCAAAATTCGCATAAAAGTCGCTCACGAGCCCACCTCTACATAAATATCTTACAGTGTGGCAGCCTTGCCATCCTCCGTTACAGTTATTCTTCGAAAGCCGGCGAGATAAGACGCAATGCCGTTTGTCTTAATACAAAACTGTGTAAGTGTTTTAGAAAAGTAATTTCTTTTAATTAATATTTTAGGTATTATTAATTTTTATTTTAAATTATTTTTCTTGCAGACCGTACACATGCAGTTAAAACGCTGTGCATGCGGGAGTGATGAGGAGGACAAAGGAGAAGCTCCCCCCCCACCCCAAAAAAAGAAAAATAAGCCCCAAGCCCGACCTGATCATATGGGAGAAGAGGAATCCACCGATCGGGCCACTGTTGGCACGCGTTTGCCTGGCAAGGCCGTTGCCCGTCCTCCAGGCAAGGTACGTCCGCCTGGCACGGTCGGTGCACGTCCGCTTGCCACGGTCGGTGCACGTCCCATTTCAAAGGCCGGTGCACGTCCGAATTTGAAGGCCGGTGCACGTCCCATTTCAAAGGCCGGTGCACGTCCGAATTTGAAGGCCGGTGCACGTCCCAGTTTGAAGGCCGATGCACTTCCTCCTGCCAAGGCTGCTGTTCCAAAGGAGGAGGATGCAGCAAACTGCAAAGACGCAGGCGAAAAAGCTGAAGCTTAAGTCGGTTAAAAAAAGGTAAATTATAAACCCTATCGTTTATTTATATGTATATATAATAACATTCTTCTTTTTCTTGTTGCAGCTGCTAAATTAATAAATAAATAAATTAATAAATAAATAAATAATAAATAAATAAATAATAAATAATAATAAATAAATAAAACCAAATGTATGGATTCACTGGCGAGGTGACAGCCAAACATTGAAGCACTATGGCCGATATATTCACGCAGGTATTCAACTGGCTGCCGCTGTGCCACTGCAATAATCAAAAAATTCTGTCCAAGCACGGAGGCCTGCTAATGCTAATCGTTGGCACTACCGTGCATTGTGGGCCATTGTCTGGGGGCAAAAATAATAGTTAGCGTCGAATATGGACTTTGCCAGTGCTGCCAGAGCTCCAGATTCTGTGGTCATTCATATGCGAATTTTGATAAAATAATAAAAACCTAAATTTCTCAAAAACGGTTCAGCCGATTTTGATGAAATATGGATCAAAATGCTTGGAAAATTAATGCTAATCGTTGGCACTACCGTGCATTGTGGGCCATTGTCGGGGGGCAAAAATAATAGTTAGCGTCGAATTGTCGATTTTCGATTGCCGCTTGCTCCAGTTCCAATGACTGGTTCCGGTTCGCAAGCTCGCGCCACTCTTATCAGTGGAAAATATGAAGACGAGGCACCCCCACTAATATGCGTTTTTCACAAAAACGGCTCACACGATTGAGCTCCAAATTGGTAGACACACTCTTGAATATCTCTGTTATAAGCTAGTATACCGTGCAATGTGGGCCATTATCTTGGAGCTTAGCAGTTGTCACATAAATATGGACGTAATTTTTTGACGGTTTTTTGTATGGGACTTTTGAG
This sequence comes from Lordiphosa magnipectinata, assembly GCA_037044535.1. Lineage (NCBI taxonomy): Eukaryota > Metazoa > Arthropoda > Insecta > Diptera > Drosophilidae > Lordiphosa > Lordiphosa magnipectinata. The sequence goes on from JBAMBO010000429.1 coordinate 81,940, forward strand.
AGGTTGGTTCATTGATAAGCGTTTATCTCAAAAACTGTTTAGACGATTGAGCTGAGATTTTCAGAGTATATTCTTGAATATGTGCCTGAAGTTTTTGCATACCGTGCATATCGGGCCATTATCTGAGAGAGGAGATATAGCCCATAATGTGTGGAGCCGATTTTTAGGTGTCAAATTTTCACTACCTGCAATGCTCAAACCCACCCACAGGTCAATAAAAACAGTAGTTCTTGCATTTCTCAACAATTTTGCATTTACAGATCTTTATTTTTTTGTAAAAATACAGAGAAATTAAAAAAATAAAAAATTTTAAAATGTTCCATATTCCATCGTTCCAATTCGACGCTAAATATCCGACGCTATTTTGACGCACATCAGATTTTGTTGTCACAATGAAGTATCTCCTTGTCACAATAAAGTTAACATCACTCAAAAAAGAGAGGCGTTTCAAATTGTGCTTCTATGTTAAATTTTCTTTGGTTGACTCTATCAATGCCGTGCACCAAGTGAAAACCCAGTACGCTGATGCTCGGATTTTATAGTCTGCTGGGCGCAGTCGCCGGTGGCAGCGATAGCAGCTAATTGTGGCAGAGCGCGCGATTTCGATAACAATGGCGGGCTGCCTATCGTCAGCTGTTAGCAATCGATAGATGGTGCGCGCGTGTTTGTAAATGCGCTCGTGATTTGAATCTTTTGTTTCATTACTTCGAAGGAAATTATTAAATATGATTTCAGGTCATTAATACTTTTAAGTATATACAGGTACAGGTATATACAGGTAATACTATTAAATAATGGGTGAATATATGTGAATGTTTATAAAGGGTCCACCTTTATAAACTGTATAAGTGAATGGATATGTATATGTTAACTGTGTAAGGGTGCCCTTCATACGAACAAGTTCAAACTCATTATAAAATATCTAAATGAAAATTCAACAATAACTGCATACCCATTGTCGGGTCACGCAGCCGATAATCTGTGACTCATTTTCGTAATATGTTCCATGGTGCAACTTAACGTAACTAAATTCATTGTTTTGATTGATGTTGCCCATGGTTTTCTCTTAGACATAAACACGCACAAACATTGTTAATTTATCTCCCTATTGAATTTGAATGTAAGTTGCTCTCTGTCGGTTCGCGATCTAATGGCTTGCATTCTTTCGCAATTCTATTTAGTTTCTTCTCGCTTGCATTTTGGGCAGCCGCTGGCTTAGCCTGCCCACACGCATAGTTAGTTGTTTATCGTAGGCTGCAGTGGACAGTTGGTCCACTCTCCTAATTCTTGAACTCAATTGCTAATTGGAGCTTCCAGCTGACAGCCGGTTCCACTCCTAATCAGTCGCTCCTAATCAGACACTTTGTTCCAACTTTCGCTTGTATTCTCGCATCAAATAAAAACCCAAAAATTGATTTATATCGTCGAACTTTATTGGAACCTAATCGCAAAATATACTAACAAAAAAGCTTGTTAATCAAACACCCATCATTCGGAAAATTCAAATTTTCAATCCTACACATACAACAATATGGAATAAGTAACAAATTTCGAAAAATATCCCCCAAAGGCTGGGTAACTGTTTTATGAAACTCTTTTGTTTTTCTTTCGATTAAGTTCGAACTCATTTTCGAACATCTTTATAAAAATTTAACAATGACTGCATACCAATCTTCCTTAAAATTTAGCTCCTTGGATAAAACAAGAAAGAAAGTCGGTTAAGCCCGACTATAACATACTCTGTACCCTTAAAGTCGCAGCTCGCATTTGCTCACGAGTTATACTCGCTCATCTCTAAGTTTAACTCTCTTTCTCTCTCTCTCACTAAGATTGCCGTTCAATAGAATGCTGTGGTGATGGGTGGTGGGTGTTTACTGGCCGTTTTTTGCTCATAGCTTGAGTATCGTTCATCCGATCTTTATCATTCCTTCAGCAAATCGATAAATAAGTTTACAAGGTATCTCTAGAAGGTACGAACGATCTATCTTCAAAACTGTAGGAGATATGACGTTTTTTCCAAATTACGGGGGCGGGAGGGGGCGTGGCAAAAATTGAAAATAAACTTGGTCTGCCTGCAAGTATAAGATATATATGCCCCATACATGTCAAACCTCTATCTCTTACCATCTCTGAGATCTCTTCGTTCATACGGACGGACGGACGGACGGACAGACGGACATGGATAATTATCTCCGGGGAAATCTCTGACCACTCCCAGCTGTGAGTAGGGGCATAGCTTGTCGGACTGGCTAAAAAATCCTCCCCCACCGGGTCAGAGATTTTCCGGTTATTTAGTTTTAAGTTTTTCGTATAAATTTTTTATTTTTAAAGTTTACTTTAAGATATTTTTCTCTCTATCTCAGTTTTTTTTTTTTTTTTAATTTAATATATTATCTTATTTTTTTTCTTCTTTGTTCCTACATAACTATAGGTTTTGGTTTTTTTCTCTCTCTCTCTTTTCTCTCTCTCTCCCTCTTCTCGATCTCTATATTATTAAAGTTTTTGTTAGCTCTAATAACGTCTCTGACTACAATTGGCTGTGAATAGGGGCATAGCTGGCCGGACGGGCAAATAAAATTCCCCCACCGTGTCGGAGTCGTTATTAGTTTATTTTGTAATTTTATTAGATTTTCTTTGATAGGCTTCATTAGCTCATAAAAATTTTTGTAACGTATATAAGTTTTCGTTGACAGCCTTTTTTTGTCAACTCTAAATAAATAAATAAATAAATAAATAAATGGCTATATCGAATCGGCTGTTGATGCTGATCAAGAATATATATTCTTTATAGGGTCGGAAACGATTCCTTCTCCCTGTTACATACTTTTGCACAAACTTAATATTCTCCATGTACCTTCGGTACAGAGTATAAAAAGAATGGTTAAGGTTGTTTGGTGGAAGTTTAGTTTCCGAGCGATTAGCTTCACATACGAAAATAAGGAATACGTGACTTGAATATTTGGAAATCTACCCACAAAGTCGGAATACAAGCTTAAAACTTTTGTAAGAAACTCATCCTTGGAAAAGGGGATCATGAAGTGAGTAAAAGTATGTAACAGCCAGAAAGAAGCTTCTCCGACCCTATAAAGTATACATATTCTTGATCAGCATCAACAGCCGAGTTGATATAGCCATGTCCGTCTGTCTGTATGAACGCGTCAATCTCAGAGACAATAAGAGATAGAGTTACAAATTTTTGCATTTCCATAGGTGTATACCGTACCCAGATCAAGTTTGTGTCAGTTTTGGAAAATCCGGGATTATGCCAGACATCTCAAAGACGATGGCAGGACGCATATCATTTCCCGATATCTGTACAATTGACTTGTAGGCCTCCTACTCGATCTGCACCTGTTCCAAGTCACATATGTACGTGTCTCAAACGCGCAATAATTTGATCCTCGCATAACACCTTGAACCGGCATGAACATATCTGTGTTCCTGTTGCTCATCAGAGTTGGTAAATTATTTTTGGCAAAACGCACTTTGAATTTTTTTTTTGTAAACCAATCAAAACAGTTGACTACCAGTGTGTCCGTTTCTGTATTTGGCCACTTTGGCTTATATATGGGCTTACTAAATATTTATGAGAATGAAGTTGATGGTAAGCGACCTTTCTAAATTGTAGAATTTGAGTATTGCCGGCTCTAGGTCAAGTAAAACACACAAATATGTATGATGTTTTCCAACATATTTCGGTTGCTCCTCGGAAACCATCTTCACGGACACTACAAAAATAATTTACCAATTACAATTTAACATTAATTCAATCAAAACAAAAAAGATTTTAACACACACACATTTTAAATCATGTGGTAAGTTTTTATTTAAATATATGTATGCATAAGCTTAATAGTTATATTTATTTTGTTATTTTCTTACAGACTTTTGTGATCAAGGGCATTCAGAGAAAGAGCGCTCTCCTCCCTCGCCGCCAACTAAACTAAACAAAAAATAAAACGCAAGGCCAAGGACTATCAAAAGAGCAGTAAGAAGATGGCTGAGTCGGCCACCGACCAAGAAAAGGCTATTGACCTCGAAAATGAAGAATTGGTTGACACCGAAGTAAGAGTCTATCCTCTTCGCAATGGAAGTGGTTTTGTTAGAAAAAGGTATACTCCACGGATAATACGATATACTAGGTTTAATGTTAACAGAGATGGGGAAAACTATTTAAGGGAAATAGTAAGAACTAATAAACAGAAATTGCACAGAGTTTTGTTCCTTAAATCAGGAGTCTATTGTTGAGAGTTAACACATTTCATTCGAGATTAATCGATCCCAAGCTCATTATTATTGACGACATTTCCATGGTAGGTGCTTAATTGTTTTCCGGCTTAGACTCAAGACTGAAACAAATTTTTAAAAGTCCAAGACAGTTTGGGGATGTCTATTATCGTGTTCGGCGATCTAAGACAGTTACGAACTGTGGGCGACAATTGGGTTTTCGAAGTCAACTCCACAGATCCCTACAGCGCATTATATGCGTCACTTTGGGAACATTTTGGATTTTTTGCGCTGACCGAATTAATACGTCAGCAGGAGGATCAGTCGTTTGCATTAGCTTTAATAAATATGACATTAGGACAAATGACAGAAGAGGATATTGCCTTAATTAGGTTACGTATTTTAGGAGAGAGAGAGAGATGTACTTGCTGATGCCATTAATCTTTGTAGCACAAATCACGGTGCCGATTCTTTTAGTGAGTTAAAACTGAACTCATTACCGACAGATCAGTTCATTTCAACAGCAGCGGATGCAGTTAATCCTAGTAGTTTACGTGAAGCGAATAGGACTCTAATTTTAGAATCTGTCAAAGGCTTCAAAGTTTCACTACTGCTTGGTTTGGGTTTATCCCTTATTTTAAGGACGACAGCAAAGTATTTGGTGACTGTTAATATAGACACCGCAGATGGACTAATCAATAGAGCAACAGGTATACTAAAACAGATAGATTAAGACACAAACAGTCATTCGATGAAAGCCCTATAACTCCACTTTTAGGAGATGTGCTCAAATAGGACCACCATGAAGGACACATATTCAAGGGTATCTACAACAAATTTGATCCAAATCGTGTGAACCGTTTTTGAGAAAAACGCCTTTAAGTAGGGGTGCATTGGCTAGATATTTAAAAATTACAAGAAGGCCGCCACTTCATCAGTCGGAACCAGTCATGGAACTAGTTATAAAAACATTGCTTGTTAAGTTAAATTAAGTTAAATTAAGCTAAATTAAGTCGTTGTGATCAACAAAAAAGAAGTCTCAATAAAATATTTTACTTCAAACCAATTTAGTATGACCATAAAAATCCTTGCAAACTTTTCTTTTTAAGATTGCGGGATAACTAGGAGATGTGCCAACATGCACGATATGTCGAAAGATGCGCATTTTAGTAACCTATTTTATAAAAAAAGAATCATCATCGTCTGAATAGATTTCGAGAAACTAATTTTTTCTTTTTTCTCAGTCACTGAAAGTGATAAGTCACAACTACATAACAACGCTTTTAAGACTTTCCGGCAACTCTACTGCGTGCAATGGAATTTCGGACCAAAACAAAAACACAACAAAAACAATTTCAACAACGCGTATTAAGCCGATCGTCCAAAATGAAAATTAACTTAAATAATATAAGATGCATTAAAGGATCGGTAAGTATTCTGTTTGTTACCTGGAATTTCAACAAAACAGTTCCTTAAACAATTAAATCTATGCAACTTAGATTTGAGAGCTGTTTTGTTGAATAATTGTATACATACATAATATGTATTACATATGCATGAATAAATAAAACTAATATTTATTTGTACTTATAGGTTACCATCAATTTACCTCCAATGGCTACGAATGGGCGTGTATCCAACCATGGAGCGGTTCAGAAGGCAGGCACCAAACATGGTCAGCAACGTGGTGGTCGTCGTGGGGGGCGCGGCAAGGAGAATGGAGGTGAAGACGGAGGCAATAACACTTTGCGTCCTCCCAACGATGCAGGTGGACGTGGCACGGGGGGCCAAGCTAACCGTCCTCTCACCGGGAAATGAGGACGTGGTGGGGGTGGCCGACACCGCCGAGCTGGGCGCCATATTAGTCGCCGTCCACAAGAGCTGGAGACCATTGTTAAGGCCGAAGTGGTGGAGGAAGTCGAAATCATCGATCTCACCGATGAGCCAGGGCCAAGCCCTCCTGGTCTCCAGGACGCTATTAACTTAATTGATATAAGTGAACTAAGCATTAATTAAGGTTTTTTTTAACAGTATATACATATGTATATTAACAAACAATATTAAAAAAAAACCCTAAAATATCTATATATATTAAACTCATTTCCGCACCACCAATGAGGTAGAGTTTATGGCGCTCTTTTTTTAAAGTAGGACTAGTCCACATCGAACACAGCAGACTGTTAGCATTAGGTTGCATTTTTGTTGTGTTTTTGTTTTGGTTCGCCTCTGCTAGCAGAATAACGGCGAAATTCCTTTGCACGCAGTAGAGTTGCCGAGAACATAATTCAATGCCAACGGTGCCAAAAATATCACCACACTATGCGCTATTGTCATTACGACTTCGGCTGCGTTAAATGGTAGTAATTACCCAACAAATATTTAAAGAAATCCTGCAAACACCCCAGCCAAGTGTGGAAATTGTCAGGTGGACCACACTACTTTTAGGGCTGCCCCTACTTTCAGCAGATTTAATCGATTAATTCAAGAAACATGAATACTTTTGCGGCGGTTGCTGCACCTGCTTCAGATAATAATGGTCTCAGATCAAGCCCTATCCAACTGTCGTGGGACGGATTAAATTATCGATAGTTGTAAATTGGAATTGCGCGGTCTTTTAGTATTTCCGCTGAATGTGGATTTTTGGCCTTACTGTAAAGGGTCACACTGTCTAAGTTAAGCTTATAAAAAGAGAATGTCAAGTAACTGGAGTTAGGAAAAAGACTGCGGTAAGAGAATAAGACTGTAATCGGATTAAGCCTAACCTCATTGTATTTGCACAGAATAAAACACCACTTTAGAATGAACGTGCCGTGTCACTGGATTCGTGTCTTTGGACTCTGAACGGGTTGAAATTGCACTCCTGCTCCCGGTATTACGACACCAAACCATTTAAGATAAACTATCGCCATAATGTTAGGTCTTCGTCCATCTGTTTGGAGTGAAGACCTCCTAACTAGAAGGGTCAATGAGGTCAAACTGTTTTTACAGCGCCATTTCATCGATATTCTTCTGGTTAGCGAGACTAATATTAATCTCAACTCTGTCTTCGATATCCCAGGATACTCTATCCACTCTGCAATAAGTATTATATTAGTTTTGTTTGGATTATATTTTATGTATTTTATATTTCATACTTTTTTATATATTTTGTATTTCGTTATCTCTTGTGAACTCTCTGTTTTTTGACCGATGGACTAATTTATAGTATTTATGTACCTGTAGCATTGGGATAATACTGAAATAAAATAAAATTAAATTACTTCCAGAAGTCGTATAGGTATTGACGGCACAGCAATATGTATCTCACATATATCATTACCTCCCACTTCGACTAGCCATGTGCAAGCGACAAGAGTCTCAATCACCGCCGACCATGGTCCTTTGACCATTGTCGCTTGTTACTGGCCACCTGGCACGCGTCATAATTGATACAAATTTCGCAGACTTCTTCGAGGAAATCGGCACCAGCTTCCCCATAGGAGCCGACTGGAATGCCAAACATCGTCTGTGGGGCAATTATAGCTCCTGTCCCAGAGGTAGGCTTCTGAGGGATTTCGTAACGACATCTTTTCGTGGAACGGCCGTAGCTCGCCGTTGTCAGGGTTTGTCACAGATATTATTTGTTTGTGGGACGCTTGGTTCTTGTTTGCTGAAATCGTTCACTCGCCCAAATAAGAAGACGCCGGGTTGTTCGTGGGTAAAAGCTTATTTATTGGTACTTCTCATGGAGGATGGTCTCAATCTTTGTGTGAGTCGTCTTGCGCTCGTGCCGTCGTGTTTTCTTCCGGATGCAGTGAGTCAATATTGGTGAATCGGGCCAGGGGACGGTTCAGTTCATCTCGAGCCTTGTCCGTGTGGGCAAGCCACCCCAGTGACCGGGAGTAGTTCCAAGCCTTGATCAACGACCATCTAATATCAACACTGAACATTTGCTCGGTCAGAAACTGAACAGTTTGCAACTGCAAAAGTCTTTGTCTCAAACTTAACCCTGTTCCACTCCCACCCATCAGCCATGGTATGGCGGAAACAAAATACAACTGCGCCGTAGCAGCGCAGCTGACAGAGAAGAGGGACTGCGCAAATGTTGGATCTATCCTTCTCTCATCTGTGCTTTGAGTTGTTGGAACGCGCCTACACGTGTGTGCCGTGGCTGTACGGACCAGAGCTGCAGTGGTGCGACTTGTTGCTTGCCTGAAAATCGCACAAGATTCCTTTGAGTGGAGCAGTTGGTACCTATTGGTCGATATACTGCTCGAAGGTGTCGACTGGATCAATGCCGCGCACGAAGTGGAAACCCAGTACGCTGATGCTCTGGTTTTATAGGCTGCTGGGCGCAGTCGTACGCGGCAGCGGTCCCAGCTGATTGTGGCAGAGCGCGCGATTTCGATAACAATGGCGGGCTGCCTATCATCAGCTGCTGGCAAACGATAGAAGGTGCGCGCTTGTTTGAAAATGCGCTCGTGATTTAAATCTTTTGTTTCATTACTTCAAAAGAAATTATAAAATATGATTTCAGGTCATTAGGTAATACTTTTAAATAATGGGTGAATATATGTGAATGCAAACTGTGTACATGGTCCACCTTTATAAAGTGTATAAGTGAATGGATATTTTTTTGTTAACTGTGTAAGGGTGCCCTTCGTGCGGCTTATTTACATGGAATATTTATAGGAATAAGATAAGTATATTAGTATAAGATAATTATGCACGTATGAGATGAGTACTAATGTGTGGGTGGTGCGCTTCGTGCGGCTTCGCTGAAAACTGTATAACGAAATTAATGTGGCGCTTCGTGCTTTTGTCAAACTGTGTATGTCTATATGTGCTTAAACTATTGTCTCTCGGGGATACGTCAATCAGTATTTTGCGAGCTTTTCGTTCGTCGCAAGTTCAACCTGACTGACTCACTGACTGACTGCTGACTGCCGCACAACCCAAACCATAAAAAATAGGAAGCTGAGTTTTTCACATTAGTTTTATCTTATGCTGAAAGTGAGTACTAAGATCAGATTATGGGAAATACTGTCAGAACATGTGGAAAATTCGTAGAAAACTGTTGTAAGAAAGGTTTTTTGTTTTTTATCCGATTAAGTTCAAACCCATTATACACTTGAAAAGTGTATTATAATTTTGCCCAGGAGTTTGTAACGCATAGAAGGAATCATCTCCGACCGCATAAAGTATATATATTCTTGATCAGCATGACTAGCTGAGTCGATTAAGCTTTGTCCGTCCGTCATTCCGCCCGTCTGTTTCTACACGAACTAGTCCCTCAGTTTTGAATCTATGGAGCTGAATTTTTACACTTCTTTTGGCTGCACGCTGCTAGTATGTCGGAACCGCCCGGATCGGATGAATACTTCTTGTAGCTGCCATAGAGACTATCGTTCGAAAAATGGGTTTTTTTGAGAAAACTTTTTTTGATTTCAATGTTAGCAACGCAGGTAATAGCAGACGAATTAAGTTGTTTTGAACTTAAGGTATGCGGAATGAATTACGAAAAACACTCTTTAAGAATAGGAGAAAATACATTTGATATCGGAGAAATTTATATTCTGGATATGCTTTTATTTACACTTTATAGTAAATTTACAAAAAAAATCATTACCATAGCAATAGCAATCATGACAATCAGTCTTCCTTATATTTTGGAGAACTGCGCGCATCACCTTCCGAATACCGCTTGTATCGATTTTCGCAAGCTCCCTTTTGATTTTTAAGATAAATCAATTGATGTTTTTGGGCTTATATCCTTTGCCGTATAATTTTTTTCAAATTGGAACAAAATTTTTCAATTGTCCTTAATTGGGGTACATGGGGGTTTTGCAACTTGGGTACATATTGTATATTATCAATATATCAAGTGTCTCCACTGTTTTTTTTGGCATAGTGAGCAGGTGCTAAATCGGTCCAAAAGACCGTGTATCATTCGCATGAAGGTTTTCAATAAATTGTTTAAGCACTGAAAGGCAATGGTCTTTGTAAATCGTCGAATTAACAGCTAATCCTGCCTTGAAAACTACGGGTTTGCTGATCCCACGTTCACTTAAGGACAGACGCATTAAATCCTTCTTAGGATACTTGGTTTTTGTGATTTGAGTGACATTTACAGGTGGTTTAGTGTTAGAAAGCTTGAAATAGTGCATGGGTGTTCATTCGTGGCCCTCTTCTGTGAAATAAGACTCGTCATCCATAATACAAACTTTTGACGAGTTTGAAGAGAACAAATTTCTTTAAAGTGCTCTTAGCCGATGATTAATGTTCTTCCTTTGCTGTTCAGAAACAGTAGGCACGGTTTTTTTTTAGAACAATTGATTACTCCCATGTCTTTAATATATTTTTTTATAGTTTTGTCACTCAAATTATACCTTTTTGCCAGCACACGATATGATTTGGCTGTGGGACCCACAATTTCATACTTTGATTTAGCTCTTAACTCAGATCGCTATAAGTTGAATTTTTCTCCGGATCCACGTTTTTTCCATATTTGGTTTCCACTCTTACATTCTTGAATCCCATTGCCGAAAAATAATGAAATATTTAATTTTTCGTCTGCTTTGGGTTGTTGGGGCAATATTTGCAAATTTGCTTTCGACGCTCTGCTGCATTCAATTACATAATTGCTACTGTGCGTTATTTAGAAAGCTCATCTTTGGTGTAATGCATGCTGGAATAGTACCGATTCTTTTGCAATAATTTGTTTTCTGCTTGTCTGTGTTAAAACTTTGTGACTGCCTTTATAAAAATGTTCGTATTTCAATCCGCATACCTTAGAGATGGTGATAGTTAAAAAAAAAAAACAGCATTTCATTGCATCCAAGTGCCGCAAGAAGCCGCTATTTAGTAACATGTATTCTTTCCTTGCGTTGGAGAAGCTG
>JBAMBO010000431.1:0-21372 GCA_037044535.1 Lordiphosa magnipectinata
GCTCTCGTTTTATTAAATGTGATAGGTCTATATTATGTTTGTTTTAAATGGTTGCTTAAGGTTTGTTTAAAAAGAGGTACACTCCTAATTGTTTTTATATTGTGGCGCATGCAAAGAAGTGGTTATCACAACAAGAGAGTCTATTCCGGACTGTAATTAGGTTATTTGTTCTTCTATAGCCCGCAAAGCTTAACAATTCGTAGAGATAAGTTGGTTCCCTGGATGTTATTATTTTGTGAATTGCTATTAATGTTCTTAATTTTATCCAGGAATCTAAGTCTAATTCAAAGATTTGTACTGCATATGCCGAGATGTGGTCAGTAGGCTTCTTGTTAAATACAAATCTGGCAATATTATTAAAAGCCACGTTAAGTTTTTACCAGCTTACCGCATCCCACTTTCCAAAAACTTCAATCCCATAAAACAACGCTGGAGTTAGAAATGCTTTTGCAATTGTGAGCTTTGTCTTTATTGGCATGAAACTACTAACAAATCGGAGTTGGCGGAGCTGACTGTAAGTTTTACCGACTGCACAATTAATGTGATCGTTCCATGAGAGTTTGTTATTAAAAATAATTCCTAGATTCTTAGCACGATCTACATATTCAATTAGGGAATTATTTATTTGAAGTTGTGGCAAGTTGCTAGCGTTAAACTTATTTATAAAAGTGACAATTCACTTGGGCTTAGACGGGTTGATGTGAAGTCCATTTTTCCTAGTCCATTCACCAACTAATTCTAGTTCACTATTGAAAACAGTTATTCACTCAGGTACATCACTAACCGGACGACTCATATGGATTTGTAGATCGTCAGCATACATTTGGACATTACATTTGGACAATACATTTGGTAGGTCATTTACATAGATTGAAAATAATAATGGCCCAAGGACTGAGCCATGGATTAGTTTCCCACGATTAGTTTCTAAGAATGTCGAGGTCTGCGAAGAGGTTACGACTGCCTGACTTCGGGCGGTTAGGTATGTTTTCATTAATTTCTTAGCAGTGGTGGAAAAATTGTAAAGCATTTCTAGTTTTGTGCATAAAATTATGTGATCCACAGTATCAAATGCCTTGCTACAGTCCAGAAGGGTTAGGAAGGTAGCATGGCTTTTGTCAACCTCTCTTCGAATATCTCCTGCCACTTTCAGAATTGCCGTAGTACAGCTACGCGACTTACGGAAACCATGCTGTTTATCATTCAGTAATTTGTTGTCTGTAAAAAATTTACTGATTTGGGTGTAAGTTAATTGCTCGAATGATTTTGGGATGAAAGTTAGGATGGAAATTGGCCTATACTCGTTACCAGCTTTGGGAATGGGCAAGATTTTAGCAACTTTCCACCTGCCTGGAAACGTCGAGGTCGTAATTGCAGTGTTAACAAGAAAGAAAGTCGGTCAAGCCCGACTATAACATACTCTGTACCCTTCCACTCGCATTTGCTCAGGAGTCAAAAGGCCAGTTAACACCCCTCGCACAACGCTGTGCGCTCTTTAAGTTTCTCTCTCTCTCACTCTTTCTCTCTCGCACTAAGATTGCCTGTGTTGAACGGTTAGCGTATGTTGCTGTGGTTATTGGTGGGGGGGTGGGTGGTGTTAACTGGCCGTTTTTTGCCCATAACTTGAGTATCGTTCATCCGATCTTTATCATTCCTTCAGCAAATCGATAAATAATTTTGATTTCTAGATATCTATAGAAGGTACGAACCATCTATCATCAAAACTGTAGAAGATATGACGTTTTTTCCAAATTGCAGGGGCGTATCAAAAATTGAAAATAAACTTGATCTGCCTGCAAGTATAAGAAATATATGTCCCATACATGTCAAACCTCTATCTCTAACCATCTCTGAGATCTCTTCGTTCATACGGACGGACGGACGGACAGACGGACAGACGGACATGGCTATATCGACTCGGCTGTTAATGCTGATCAAGAAGATTAAGTTCATTAACATCTGTATTTTCTAGCTTTTCAGGTCGTTGTTTTCCCACCCCAAAATTGCGTAGGTCTTTCCAGAATTTACTTGATGATATTGGGTTATTGAATTTTTCAAAAAAGAATGCCCGTTTAGACAATTTGCATAGTCGGTTGACATCCGCTCTATATTTTTTGAATGACTGGTGGGATTCTGGAGTCCAGTATCTTTTCCATCTTTTGTACGCTTCATCACGTAGCAGAATATGCCTTTTTATATTTTCGTTGATCCATGGTTTCAACTGAGGCTTAAGCTTCTTGCGTTTGAGTGGCACGTATTTATTGTAAAGGTAGTCAAAGTTGAGATGAAATTGATTCAATTGCTCCTCTACATGGGGGAGCGAGTATATGATGTCCCAGTTACATAGATTATAATCGTAGTCGAGAGAAATATAGTCAATGTTTTTATAGTCATGATATTCAAAGGTATAGTCGCCCGGCTCAATGCTGGGACGCTGGGACAGGCACCTGGTCGTACAGCATAATTTTGTTTGTATCGTCAATAAAATAGACATTTAATAGGGTATCAGTAGTGTTAGAGAAGTGAGTGGGTAGTGTGATGTTTACCAGTTTAAGACCAAGGGATTCAAAATCAGTTGAAAGATGGCTTTCGGTCAATATATCACTGTTAAAATCACCCGTTATAATAACGTCAGTATATGCCCATGTGAGAGTGGTTAAAATATTTAAAACATTTATATAGTCAATAGAGCGATGGGGTCTATACACGCATCCGATTAACATTTTTGCAGTGTTTGCACAACTGGTTACTTCTAGAAATAGGTATTCAAGTTTACTATCTTCATCTTGTTTGCAAACGACCCTTACCTTAAGGCCCTTTCTGGCATAAATTGCCACCCCTCCAGCATGACCCGCTCGTTCGGAACGAAAAACATTGAATCCTTCACAACTAATTAAAGTATTACTAACGTCGGACACAAACCACGTTTCAGAGACACAGATAACATCAACATCTGAATTCACAAAAAGATACCTAAGCTCTTCCATCTTATTTGTCAAGCTTTGCGCATTAATGTGGCATATGTTCAATCCTCTATTCTGCTTGGATAAGACTCTTATAATTGCATGGCTGTTCGAACTGGAGCTATTTAATGTAGGTTGCATTTATGAAAAAATGTATATTAACTACCTGGAGTGTACGCTTGTTAAGCAAATCGAAACATAAGAAAAACGCTATAAGAGTATTAAAGCTATATAGACCTAATATTAAGACTAATGAGACTGCAACTAAAGCTTTTTGTTCAACGAAATAAATTCGGCTTCGGGGGGTTTTATCATCCGTTTCGCTTGCTGAGCGAGCACAACTCTGTTCGGGGCATGAGTGCATCTCTTCATCTAGCTCGGTGAGCTTTTGCATGCTCTCGATGCAGATGACATCGTTGCTCTCCCCTCGCTTTAGGCTGATGTCAGAGTGCGCGCGAGAAGCGATACGATAATATTGGGCGGGAACGCGCGATAAACCACTGCAACCTTTTTTTAATGCAATCGCTCAAAAGGTGTCAGAGTGAGGGCGGAGCGATATGCGAGTGCATGCGATAAAGCGACAGCGATGCGAGAAAGCAGTTTGCAACCTGCTTTCTCGCTTGAACTCGCTCAGATCGCACGTATTTTTTGTTGCATTCTTAGCTTCTTCTTATTGTAAATCAACAATATGGGTCATTCTTTTTGAAACCGAACGGTTTTAAAATTCATCATTTTGGATTTAAATAAAAAAAAATCCGAAATTAGATCTTGACACTCCCCACTCCCACAAAAACGTAATTTTTCGATTTGCAAAAAACCGAGATGTGATATAGACGTCCGATCTGCAAGAAGTGAACATTTTTGAAGAGCTTGATATATATAAAGCTTAATTACCAAGTTTCAATCACATAGCTTTAAAACAGACTTCGTGGCAAAGCTTTACTTAAGGGCAAATTTTTATTCGATTATAGCTTCAAAAATTAATATCTTTTAAACTTTATTCTCCAAATTTCTGAAAGCACAGTAATTTAAGTTATGTTTAGGGCAATAAAATTTATATTCTTACAACCTATATCATGGTGGTTATCACTGAGAAAAAACTATATATAAACTTTATCAACAATTACTAAATATTATTAAACAATTTAAAAAGTTTATAGATTTGGATTTTGATAGATACTGTTAAATACTATTCAGCAATATCAACAAGAGACCTGTCCGATAAACCAAACCTGAGAAATCAAGTTTTTAAAAAGCCCTTATGATCCATTTTTTCGTTTTTGACGATTTTTGAAATTGTTTAAAAAATTTTTTTGCAAAACCGAAAATCACATTTTGGAGGGAGTGTCGAGATATAACTTCGGATTTTTTTTATTATTTATATCAAAAATTGTGTTGGTTATAAAGACTTATAATCAACAAAAGACCTTGAGCTAGCCAGTTGTAACATTGCCTAAAATCAAAAAGAGGTCACTAAAAAACCCCATATACATATAAATAATGGTCAGTACGCCATAATGTTTGTAATAAAAACCAAAAAACCGGTTTCCCTATTATAAAACAAGAAAGAAAGTCGGTCAAGCCCGACTATAACATACTCTGTACCCTTACACTCGCATTTGCTCAGGAGTCAAACGGCCAGTTAACACCCCGCGCATAACGCGGTGCGCTCTCTAAGTTTCTCTCTCTCTCTCTCTCTCTCTCTCTCTCTCGCACTAAGATTGCCTGTGTTGAACGGTTAGGGTATGTTGCTGTGGTTGATGGTGGGGGGGTGGGTGGTGTTAACTGGCCGTTTTTGCCCATAACTTGAGTATCGTTCATCCGATCTTTATCATTCCTTCAGCAAATCGATAAATAATTTTGTTTACAATGTATCTCTGGAAGGAACGAACGATCTATCTGTAAAACTGTAGGAGATATGACGTTTTTTCCAAATTGCGGGGGCGGGAGGGGGCGTGGCAAAAATGGAAAATAAACTTGATCTGCCTGCAAGTATAAAAAATATATGTCCCATACATGTCAAACCTCTATCTCTTACCATCTCTGAGATCTCTTCGTTCATACGGACGGACAGACGGACAGCACAGACAGACAGACAGACAGACGGACAGACGGACAGACAGACAGACGGACAGACGGACATGGCTATATCGACTCGTCTATTGATGCTGATCAAGAATATATATACTTTATAGGGTCGGAAACGATTCCTTCTCCCTGTTACATACTTTTGCACAAACTTAATATACTCTATGTACCTTCGGTACAGAGTATAACAAGCAAAAAAATACCTTGTGTATTTACAAAAAACTCGTGGCCCTGCTAAGGAGGATCATTGGACGGATAGCCCAACCACCTAGCAGCAGCCATAAGCAACAGAACTAATTACAACAAATTGGTAAACAAACACCTTCAAACAAAAAACCATAGCCGAAATTCGGGCTGCGAATTTACAATAGTGTAATTCCCATGTCTTTATTCGCCCCCACCAGAGTTTAAATACTAACTGGATGTTTGTTTGAAGTGTGAACAGCAAAACAAGTCCGCTGATGGGAGAATTTGGTTATTCTCGAAACAGCGATCGTTGTACGGACATACCCAATTGCTATTCCAAAATGTAATTAATATCTGTTAATGTGTGTTGGTTATAAAGACTTATAATCAACCAAAGACCTTGAGCTAGCCAGTTGTAACATTGACTATATCAAATATGGTGAATTTTAAAACAGTTTGGTTACAAAAAGAATGACCCATATAATTGAAATATATTTTTCTCCTTTGTCATATCGATTTTGGTTAAGTGGGTGGGCACTTTGTTTTTGTTAACATGTTTTTAGTAACGTGGACAATGCCACGACGTGTGAAAACAGCAGAGAGACGCATTTGCCTTTTCAAACGCATTGCTTCTTTGAAGATTTCATACAGTTCTTTTCAAAGCTGCTCATTTATGTAAATTGGAACAGCAGAATCGAAGCCTAGGAGTTCCAAGTTTAGTTGTTTCTTGGTCTCGCGCCTGTAACTGCCAATCGCACGCAGAAATATAATTTTATGCCTTATGTGGCTAAATTTTATAATAATGATGGGATCCACAGTAGTACTCGCGTTTCTTGATGGTCTCATTCTGAAGATGTCATTGATTAGAGGCGGCGGTGTAAGACCCAGTGAGAAGCAAAGTGTGTTGAACAAGGTCTTGACGTTCTCACCTTGGGTAAACGGCACTCCATGTAAGCGAAGATCAGGTGCTAAGTTTTCCTTCTTCTTAAACTCAGCCATGGATTTTAGTTGTACTACCTGGTCCTTCATGGAATGCGTTTCGGCGATCTCACCTTAAAGCTTCTGCACACGCTAGACCAGCAGCTGCATGTCTCTAGCCATCGAGTTAAGCCGCTCATTAAGGATGACCATTATGCGCTCTTCCATCCCCCGCATGTTGCCATTAATGAGCTCAGCCTGCCCTGGAGCAATTCGGTGACAGACCCGTCAGAGGATTTACCAGCTTTAAGGTCAGTAGACGTTTTCTCCCAGACACGTTTCGATGGTGGCGACATTTTGTAGTATAGTGTAGACTTCAGTTATTGTGGTGTAGCAACTGAGAAGTTGAGTGACAATTTTCGCTCCTTCCTTTGCTTTGCTTCTATTCACGTTTTTGTTTTTTGAGTGTATTGGGTTTGGTTTTATGTTTGATTCGGGCGCGCACACACAAACACATAAACAAGTGTCAACAGATAAAATGATTAAAAAGTTAAATCAGGTGTTTAGCCTGCTTCTGCAGAATTTATTGAAGATTTATGTTGACGTGGCACTTATTGGGACTTTTCAACAGTCCAAGAGTTTTTTATATAGACCGTGAGTGCAAAAAGAACACTTAGATACGGAGCTTCCAAATGTACGTGCTGTCCCTTGAAACTTTTGTAACTTTTTTGTATACTAAAATTGTCGAGATGTTTGTAACGCATAGAAGGCAGCATCTCCGACCACATAAAGTATATATATTCTTGATCAGCATGACGAGCTTAGTTGATAAAGCCATGTCCGTCTGTCCGTCCGTCTGTTTCTATGCTATCTCCTCCGTCAGTTTTAAAGCTATGTTGACCAAACTTTGCACGAAGTATTTTGGTACAAATACGCTGCACATTTGTCGGAACTGGCCAGATCGGATGACCATATCATATACCTGCCCTAGGAACCATCGGTCGAAAATGTTGTTTTAGTGAAAAAAAACTTTTTTGTCTTCAACGCAATCGTCCCCAAACCTCGTATTTATAAGTTTTCTATGCTTTCACATAATTCCACCAAGTTTGTTAGGACAACTATATAGTATAGCTGCCATAGAAATTGGGTTTAGAAAATGTATATAGGAGGCCTTTTCAAAAATATGTACATTTGGCCGAATGTACATATTTGAGTCAGTGGAATCAGGCTACTAATTTATATAAATCATACAAGCTACAAGGGTATATAAACTTCGATCGAGCCGAAGTTAGCTTTCCTCCATTTTCTTTAGATTTTCTTTGATTATGTTACGAAGAATTTCTGCGTTTAGCTCATTCTCAGAAACAAAGAAAATTAAAATCATGCTCGATTTCGAGAAAATAGATTTCATTAAGAAAACTAAAGTCTGGTTGGCAACGTTTTTATTTCTTTTGAGCCTATTGCTCTCCAAGCCATCAATTAGATCTAAATTCTGGTTGTATCTCATCTCTTTGCTTAGCGTCATTTCATCCATTCAAAGAACAACATGGGTTTTGTTCATGCTTGTTAGTTCTGAGCACATTTTTTTGATGGTTTCAAATGCGGTATTTTTAAACCAGGCTGTAGAAACTTTAAAGGGGCCCATCGATTTGGAGTTCTAATATGCGGTAGATTTAGATTTAATTTATCTCTCAGCAAAGAGTAGGTTGATTGAAACATATAGAATTTATTTTGAGCTTGAATATTCTTTTGGTCTACTACTGAGAAGTAATTTGCAAAAACTTTTCGACTCGTTACTGATATGCTGCAAAGCATCAATTTCATCAATTAGCTGATTTCGATTTCCTTTTTTTTTCTTTGTGAAAACTCGATTTTTTGCGTTCAATTGAACTTGTAGCAATTTGGTTTTTCTGCAAACGCTTTTGTTTTATTTTCGTAAAACTTTCGACTTTTTATCATTATACTCTGTACCGAAGGTACATAGAGTATATTAAGTTTGTGCAAAAGTATGTAACAGGGAGAAGGAATCGTTTCCGACCCTATAAAGTATATATATTCTTGATCAGCATCAACAGCCGAGTCGATATAGCCATGTCCGTCTGTCTGTCTGTCCGTCTGTCTGTCTGTCCGTCCGTATGAACGAAGAGATCTCAGAGATGGTAAGAGATAGAGGTTTGACATGTATGGGGCATATATTTGTTATACTTGCAGGCAGATCAAGTTTATTTTCAATTTTTGCCACGCCCCCTCCCGCCCCCGCAATTTGGAAAAAACGTCATATCTCCTACAGTTTTGAAGATAGATCGTTTGTACCTTCTAGAGATACATTGAAAACAAAATTATTTATCGATTTGCTGAAGGAATGATAAAGATCGGATGAACGATACTCAAGTTATGAGCAAAAAACGGCCAGTAAACACCCCCCACCCCCTCACCCGTCACCACAGCATTCTATTGAACGGCAATCTTAATGAGAGAGAGAGAGAGAGAGAGAGAGAGAGAGAGAGAGAGTGAAACTTAGAGATGAGCGCGTATAACTCGTGAGCAAATGCGAGCTGCGACGTTAAGGGTACAGAGTATGTTATAGTCGGGCTTGACCGACTTTCTTTCTTGTTTTTAAACTATTTCTTCAGTTGTTTTGAACAACATTTTCATCATAAATATTTTGAGGTTCTTTTGAATCAGCGGTGCTATTTTCAGCGAAGTCGTCAAACTCATCCAGTCGAACTGGATTGTTGGAATGTAATCGATTTTCTAAAATCGCTTACCAATATAAGTACGCGAGAAATGGTTCTCGCAAATTTTTAAATTTTTGTCGTAATCCCCAATATTAATGCGACACTTTTCCCTCCAAGTTCGTCCCTTGACGGAAATTGAAGAATTTTAAGTTTGGCAATTTCGCTTTGTTTTCCTGCATTTCAGTACGCAGCATTATATGCCAGATTTAACAAAATTTTTATTTGGAGCGGAGCTCATGTGTTCTCACTCTTTACCATAGAATAAAATTGAAAAATGTAATTAAGATGTATTTGTAACTATGAATAAATATAAAACGATTATATAATATTGCAAAATATAAGAAACCTGAAAAAGATAATAATCAACATAAGAGTCTTAAGAAAGACTTTGGTTTAAAAATTAAATGGATTATATAAATAATAAAAAGGTATTAGGATTATGTTTATCAGTTCAGTCCACAGCAGTCACTACCGCAATATATTTAGTAAGCGCGCACAGTTAATTTTTAAACTAAATGGAATTGTGAAGAATTGTATTTTGGATATATATTTATAACAAAACACCATTGGACAAATCACAAATATAATTTTAAACACTTTAAAAACCGCACAGCAGCAATAGTAGCCCTTATCGTTCGGAGAATCGATATAAACTAATTTGTATGCAAACACCCTCTAAGCAAAAAGGCTATATCTTGCATCATCTGCTGCACCTGCATCCATTTCAACGGTTTTTCCCTGAGTTCCGCTTATTTTCAAAAAAGCCTGTGTATTTTCTTAGTCACAAAAAATTGGAAAAACTGCAGCAAGTGCACATTAATCTGGTTTCATTTATTAAAATTGGAGTATTGTGTACTTTTGCTGTAAGTTTGCCCCGGTTCAATCCATTTTTCTTCAAATCCGGTAGATCAGTTAGCTGCTGAAGCTGCATAAAAACCCCAAAGTCAGGTAAATTCTGCACCTGCACTTAAGTAAATCATAAATTGCCATTGACTTTGCTATCAAAAGTGAGATAAATATTAGTATATGTTGCAATTGTATATGAAGTTTGTCAAAGCAACAATGTTTCTCAACATACTGCACTGTTGTGTATGCATAATGTACATAGAGAGATTAGAAGATGTGTTTGTGTATGTGCGTCTCTCATGTCATGTACTTCTTCGTTAAGCAGATCAATTAGAGGTACAGACGCACATTTCAATCGCTGGCATAGCCAGTCGTCAGAGAGAACTCAACAGTATCGGTAGTAGACCGCGCTAAGCCGTACTTTATTAGATTAATAAACGCTTGTATTATTTCAACCTGTAAACTCCTCGTGTTCTTGATGGTTATGGGCCCTCGCCCTCCGTTCCAATCACTCAGCCTGCTCCCATAACTAAGATCCCCAACAGTATAAGAAAATTTTTAAATTTAATAAATAATATAAAAAAAAAAGAAATTCCGCCGCTTCTTAACAGAGCGCCATTTGCATACGCGACGAAAATTTCTAAATAAACGGCAGCTGCGTGTGGGTTTCATTGAAGAGAGCGGGTTCCACTGGCAGGACCCGCTATACCAATTTTTGATTTGTATGAGATGTCCGATCTATTCATTGTGTAACCTTTGGTATAACTCTGGAACGGTGAAGGAAAATTTACCCATCTTTTAAACTGCATCACTAGTTTTTTTGATTTTAATAGAAATTTTAAGAGTTATAATGCGTTTTTTACAAAATTTAAACAAAATTTACGTACCTAATGAGCAAAAGCATAGCCAAAACTTATCGTTTATGTTCATGAAAGTAAAATATTGATATTTTTCTTTAAAAATGTTGATTTGATAACTAAGAATATCGTGGTTATTGACCAAGTTCTAAGTAAAATTAAAAAACAGGAAAAAAACTCCAAAATATTTACCCCCATAAGCTTTCAGAAAATGCCTGAGCAACCGTGAAAATTAAAAAAAAACAAGAAAGAAAGTCGGTCAAGCCCGACTATAACATACTCTGTACCCTTAACGCCGCAGCTCGCACTTGCTCACGAGTTATACTCGATCATCTCTATGTTTCACTCTCTCTCTCTCTTTCTCTCTCTCTCACTAAGATTGCCGTTCAATAGAATGCTGTGGTGATGGGTGGGGGGTGGTGGGTGTTTACTGGCCGTTTTTTGCTCATAACTTGAGTATCGTTCATCCGATCTTTATCATTCAGCAATAATCGATAAATAATTTTGATTTTAAGGTATCTCTAGAAGGTACGAACGATCTATCTCCAAAACTGTAGGAGATATGACGTTTTTTCCAAATTGCGGGGGCGGGAGGGGGCGTGGCTAAAATTGAAAATAAACTTGATCTGCCTGCAAGTATAAGAAATATATGCCCCATACATGCCAAACCTCTATCTCTTACCATCTCTGAGATCTCTTCGTTCATACGGACGGACGGACGGACAGACGGACAGACGGACATGGCTATATCGAATCGGCTGTTGATGCTGATCAAGAATATAAATACTTTATAGCAGAGATGGGCGCGTCGCGACGTTCGTATGCACATGAGGCAGCGCGCTGCAGCGCGCTGCCTCATGTGCATTGAGCCTCTGCCGCGGCCGACTGCACAAAATCACACGTACGCTGTAAGCATTGAAAGCTATTTATAGAACACGAATGTTCGGTCGTCGTCGGTGGTCGGCCGAAGCATGTATTAGACTTTACATTGTACTTTTAGTCGACGGCGAACAGTTGAGAAGCAAGCACCACGCAGCGCATTAGCAAAAAAATCAATTTTTACAGTGCGCTCCAAAATGTTTAAAGGCAGATGGGGGCGATTTTGTTAATAAATTAAAAAACAAAAATTATTTATTTGACCTCGCTTTCTTATGCGATATTACAGGAATATTTAATGAGCTAAATTTAGAGCTCCAGGGCAAACACAAACTTATTTCAAAATTATTTACAATAGTTCAATATTTCGTCAGAAAACTCAAAATTCTTATTACACAAATGGACAATAACAATATTCAAAATTTTAAAAACATATCAATAGTATTAAGTCAGTTCAAAACATTCGATAAAAAATTAGAGTACAGTACAATTCTTAAAAATTTATTAACAGACCATGAAATGCGATTTAAAGATTTTAACAAAATGAATAATATAATAGATTTGCATGAAAACCCCTTAAATTGTGAAATTGAAAAGCAAGACCCTGAGCTACAAACGGAATTAAAAAAAAGGACACAAGATTTTTCAATTCCTTTGCTATCTGGCGTTAATTTTTGGAAAGCAGTTGATGAAGAACAATACCCAAAAATGAAAGACCAAATATATAAATTGTATTCAATGTTTGGGTCGACATACAACTGCGAATCGGCTTTTTCAACAATGAAGATCATCTTAAACAAACAAAGAAATCGAATAATTGATAAGCATTTAGCCGATCTCCTCCGAATCAAAACGTATGAAGGAGAAATTGATATGGATTCAATAATATCAATACAAAATAACGACTAAAATTTCCTCAAAAGCAATTGTGTAATCCATTTTACATCTCAGTGTAGTTGAAATTACCTTGGGTTAGTTGAGTTTTGACAAACGGGGGTGTTTTAGTCATTAGGACAGGACAGATATCTTGGGAGTCAGTCACTATATCGTACGTAACTGCATTTCACCTACTTACAAAAAAAAAAAATTTATACATGTAAATATTATGTATTTGTAAATTTTGTTAATACTCCTTCTTAGCGTTTAAAATTAACGTATAATAATTCATAAACACAATGAGTGAACGTTAACTTACAGCGTACACTGTACTGAAAACACTTCGTTTTTTCGCTGCAGCGCACGCAAATTGTGCTTGTATGCGTGTGAAAAGTGTGACGATATGTGTGCATGCCCATCTCTGCTTTATAGGGTCGGAAACGATTCGTTCTCCCTGTTACATACTTTTGCACAAACTTAATATACTCTATGTACCTTCGGTACAGAGTATAAAAATGGTTTTTGGGACACCCTAGTGTGCATAGAACACGTGGTTAAACAGTTAATGCGATGAATGTACAGTGGGACAATCGTGAAGATACTGTGATAAATTACAGTGGCACAAATCATATTATTAAATCATGAATTTACATTACTCCTGGAATGTCATTTCAAAATTATAAAATTAACAATAAATCATGCTTATCGCATAATTTTGTCATTTTAAATTCAAATTCAGCGGTTTTGTTTGTTTGTTCCAGTTACTTTCCAATCGAAATGAACATCTTCAATTTCATTCTGATGTTTGTATTTTCTTTTCACTATATTTCGTCAACAAATCCAGATTTATATTTTTCTTTGACAGTTTTAATGATATATTTTGGTTTCTGTTTTATGTTTTGAAAACCCAAATTTTGTACGCACTCACGATCAAGAAATTCCTAATGTTCAACTCAATTTTCATTGATTTTGTTAATAATTTTTTCTTTTTTGTTGTACAGAGAAACTCTTGTAAATTATTCCATACTGATTTATCGTCATGGTTATGAAGTAAGTCATTCGGTTTTGGTTATGATATTCTACTTCTTCTGAACTAAGAAAATCTTTAATATATGCAGTACGAAGTTCATTATCGTTCAAATCGTTCTTTTAATGCATTAGCAATCGTAATGGAATTTCGATCAGAAAGACAATGAATCGAAACATGCTTTGTAAGTTTGTCAGTACATGTCAAAAACATTAAAGTTTTATTTAAAAACCATATATTAACTTGCACAATTTGATTTGACTTAGACGGAGTCCTTGTGATTGCTATTTTCAATTTAGAAGGTTGCCTGTCATATTTACCCATATTACATACTATGCAGTTCCTAAAGGTACGTTTCCTGTATTCCTCTATGGTTTTTATTAGCATGATTGTTTTCGATTTCCTCTAGTAGGCGATCCTTTTCAAAAATATCTTCAAGTAACGTCAACACTTAAAAAATCGCAATTTTATTTTGTTTCAATTGTATCTTTTGATTGTTTTCCGAAGTGCTACAATCAATTAACGATAATTTGGTGTTTGTAGATGTTAATCGGCGATTCGGTGATATAGATATGATCGTAAGATCCTCTTGTGCGCTATGTATTGTAGCTATATCCGATCCAAAGTCGTCCTCATGGTCCATAGCATTTAATTCAACTCTACTTCTGCGACATTTTTGGATTTCCCTTTTATAAATTCAAAATCGAAGCCATACTCATTCAACCTAATTTTCCAACGTTGCATTTTCAAATTGGGTTCTTTCAATGAATTTATTTATTTATTTATTTAGAGTTGACAAAAAGGCTGTCAACGAAAATGTATATACGTTACAAAAATTTTTATGAGCTAATGAATCCTGTCAAAGAAAATCTACTAAAACTACAAAATAAACTAATAACGACTCCGACACGGTGGGGGAATTTTATTTGCCCGTCCGGCCAGCTATGCCCCTATTCACAGCCAATTGTAGTCAGAGACGTTATTAGAGCTAACAAAAACTTTAATAATATAGAGATCGAGAAGAGGGAGAGAGAGAGAAAGAGAGAAAAAAACCAAAACCTATAGTTATGTAGGAACAAAGGAGAAAAAAATAAGATAATATATTAAATTAAAATAAAACTGAGAAAGAGAGAAAAATATCTAAAAGTAAACTTTAAAAATAAAAAATTTATACGAAAAACTTAAAACTAAATAACCGGAAAATCTCTGACCCGGTGGGGGAGGATTTTTTAGCCAGTTCGACAAGCTATGCCCCTACTCACAGCTGGGAGTGGTCAGAGATTTCCCCGGAGATAATTAGAGAGAGAGACGTTTTTAGAGAGAAGAGAGAGAGATCTGTTGAGAGCAGGTGATAGAGATCATTGTAATTTTGACATAAGACCCGAAAACGATTGTGATGGGCATAATCAGTTGTGCATCTGGGCAAGATTAAAGGTAAACAGTTTCTAGTTGGCCTAGAAGGAACGGAAAAGTTAAGGCGACCTAAGAGTTCGGTAGAATCTACATCACTAATGATTAACTTATGAAGAAAAGAAACGCCTAGGACTGTTCTACGATTAGCTAACGAAGGAAGGTTAATAAGCAAGAGTCTGCTGGAGTACGATGGCAGACGAAGGTTAGGGTCCCAATTTAGTCCACGAAGAGCAAAAAGCAAAAACTGCTTTTGTACTGATTCAATACGATCGATATGCTTTTTATATTGCGGACACCAGACGGACGAGCAGTATTCAAGTACAGGACGGACTAGAGCAGTGTACATTCAGCCATACTAAAGGACGATGGTCTGTTTGGATATGGAATTTCCCTCCATAAAGAAAAGGTCTAAAATATTTAGTTGCCCAGACTATACTACTTAACAGCTCCTTTTCTATAGTGCTATAATTTAGCTCATGATTTTTAAGTGTGCGAGAAGCGAATATGATTGGATGATCAGCCTTAGATAAAACGGCTCCCAATGCAGCATTACTAGCATCAGTAGTAAATGTGAAAGGCTTACTAAAGTTGGGCAATGCCAGTACTTTACTTGAACATAAAAGTTCCATAAGTTTGGAAAACGATTCTATGAAACTTGGGTCATTTACTTCAATTTTGGATCCATTCTTTAAACAACGTTTTAAAGAACGTTTTTTTTTCACAGTCAACTTTAACTGGGTTTGGACTGATTCCATCAGTCGAAATAGTATGCCATAGATATTCCGATAGCCTCTTAAAGAAGCTACATTTGTGAATTTGGACTTTCATATTAAACTCTGAAAGTCTTTTAAATATCTTTGTGAGCGACTCCACCTAATGAGGTGAAAAATATGAGAATATCGTCAAGATATACCACGCATACTGTGTTGATATAGTTATGGAGTATTTCATTCATAATGCGCTGAAACGATGCCGGACCGTTTTTCAAGCCAAATGGCATTCGTGTAAATCCAGTTGCTGTAGAAAATGCAGTCTTATGGCGGTCTTCCGGTTTAATAGGTATTTGATTAAATCCTTTGGCCAAATCTAAAGTTGAGAAATACTGGGAGTTTCCTAGCTTTGAAAATAGGTCCTGCATAATTGGGATTGGGAATTTACTTCTATTGTGTACGCGTTTACATTTCTAAAATCCATTACAACACGCCACATATCGATCAGAGAATGATCTGCTTTTTTTGGAACAACACAAACTGGAGCGTTGTAGGGGCTAGAAGACTTTACAATAATTCCCGAATCCCCACAAAGGCTTAAACGTAAAAAATAAAGCATATTTTTTGATAAGAAATCTTTCAGCTAACGAAGCTATTAAAAACGTTTATCAATACCCGAATGGACGTCATTCATTTTAGTAATCATTCATTAGTTCTCTACCAGGGCCGCAGCTTCTATGTTAATCAATAAGCGGATTTGATTTGTCATTTAACAACTTGACTTTATTTCCTTCTCCAAGTCGTAATATGCAGCTTGGATAATGTATTTGTATGAAAAGGAACAAGAAAGTGAGCGTAAAACGTTTGTTTATTGGAGTATAATTATTATGTCATCGATAAACATTTGGGTGGACGCAAAACCAATGACCGATCTTTCTTTATATCCTAAGGGTACATACCGGTACATACCGGGTATACCGAAATAAAAATCTATGTACCGGTACGGAACTGAATACCGAAATAATATTGGAACCAAAACAGAACCTTTTACCAAAACATAAGTTTCGGTACGTACCAGAACCGAAACCGAAAAACGATTCGGTTTGATCCCCTGCTATGAACGCATTATGCAGATATCTTCAGTTTTCATTTTTCATATACAGATATAAGTCATAATCCTTAATCAAAAACGAAATGACACTGTGCCATAGCGACGATAATCGACGCCATGAAGGAAATTTTCAGCAGAACGGGCTTTGCATAACAAATAAGGACTGATAGCGGCAGATTAAGGGACTGAAGAAACATAAGCGTAAAGAACTCTTTGCCGTCTGCGGAAGTTGTTGAGACCAAAGCTAAGGCCATACAACAGACTAAAAAAGTTTCAGCAGATGATTGTCTCGAAGGTCCCATTATGTTGAGTTGAGAGGATCCATCCAATGAGGCTGCCATTCAAGTTTGGCTGCAGCAACAAAGAAAAATTTATCACATTTTCAACAAATAGTAACGAAATCTCTAAGGAGCAAATCAATACACCCTCGAAAACTGAAGATGATGATGAGGATATTATCGAAAATCGTATTCGTTTCATCGATTTGCAGTGTCGTAGCATGCAAAATGATACAATGAAACCAAAGATCACTAAGCCAGAAATAATTGATAAAAAATAAATGAAATAAAATAGAAACAAAAATATTGTTCAAATTCTATGATGTGTACAGCACAACAGCTAGAACAGAACTGAATTGTCAGCAATGAAATTATATCTAAGGTAAATAATTTGGGAAAAGGCCTACTTGGTTTTCTACGTTTATACGCACAACATTTATTGTGCTTAGTGCCCTTTAAAGTATGCAATGCATTTAAAAGGGAATGATTTGAAATTATATTTATTTTAAGTTTGGCTTAACACAAGATTATATTGTATATCTATTACCCCAGCAAACACTTTGTATCGCAGAAGATAAGAATGCGATTCTTGCAGTAGGGATCGCTTAACTCTGGCGATATCGCATAACAATCGCACTCTCATCTCCCTCCGGGAAGAAGTGTGCCACTCTGCGACACTTCTTCGAGGATATATTTCACTTGTCGTTTGAATCGTTTCTCTATTTTAAGAAATAACGATTTTCAGTTCGGCACTGCTTGCTGCAACATATCTCTTGGTCGAATGAAACCTGGCTCCAAGTTGGCAGCACCAGTTAGATCGCAGTTTGTTGTCTATTCGCATTCTCCGAATTGTGTATATGAGAAATCAAGCTAAAAAGAAAAATTGAGCTAACACTGACTTCCTGATTCCACCAGACAGCCACTTCGATCTTTTCTTCTAGTGGCCGTCAAAGTGTGCAGTTGTACAATTAAAACCTTTCGTGAAAATCATTAAAGTGTCTAACCAAACCTAGATGCCCACGCCAATACATACATATATGTATGCGAGTATGTGTTAGTGGCATTGCACAAAAAGTTGTGGAATTATCGTCAATAATTATACAAGAAACAATTGTGAGTAGTTTGTGTAACCCTTTTTACATAATCGAAAATGCTGAGTGAACGAGTTTTCCGCACATAGAATTCTGCCCAGCACACAGCCCCCTCCGTGGGCTACTCCGTCCTCACGTTGGTTGGAAAACATTCATTTCGTCGGTGGTGTCAGCCCATCTGGGGTAAATATTGTTAATTTTCATAGCTGACACTGGCTTATGAATGTTTAATTTCCAATCTAGGTTGGCACCACTAGTTCCATGCAGGAAAAGTGATTTACATTCCATAAGTAACTCGTCCACGAGACACTGATGTCGCCTAAAGTGTCCCCCCCATAACGTGTAGTGCTCGACTCGTCTCATGGTGCTCCCGTAATCGAGGACTGATTGAACCTGTGATCAGGGCATTTCTGCCTGGTGCTGATGGCTATACCAGACCCCTTGCTTGGGCTCACCTCGTGGAGTCGTACTTCCATTTTCGCAACGATCGAGCCTAACCTAAATGGGCCATAGTTGACCCGCAACTACTTGAGGAAGCTTATGGGCCACCTCACTCCTAGATGACCTATTCCTCTACCATAGGATGCGTATGACATATTGGGTCTATTGAGGTTATAGATCAGAGATGGGCATGCACACATATCGATACACTTTTCACACGCATACAAGCACAATTGGCGTGCGCCCCATTCGTGTTCTATAAATAGCTTTCAATGCGTATAGCGTACGTGTGATTTTGTGCAGTCGGCCGCGGCAGAAGTCCTATGCACACGAGGCAGAGCGCGCTGCCTCGTGTGCCTTGGAACGTCGCGACGTGCCCATCTCTGTTATAGATCATCCGTCCCTCTACAGTGGTCCCTGCCTGCACGACATCGGATATATTGAGGTTACGACCACATAACCTGCTCAGCCTATTGCTATTTTTATACTCTGTACCGAAGGTACATAGAGTATATTAAGTTTGTGCAAAAGTATGTAACAGGGAGAAGGAATCGTTTCCGACCCTATAAAGTATATATATTCTTGATCAGCAGTAACAGCCCAGTAGATATAGCTATGTCCGTCTGAGATAGAGGTTTGACATGTATGGGACATATATTTCTTATACTTGCAGGCAGATCAAGTTTATTTTCAATTTTTGACACGCACCCTCCCGCCCCCGCAATTTGAAAAAAACTTGTATCTTCCACAGTTTTGATGATAGATGGTTCGTACTTTCTAGAGATATCTAGTAATCAAAATTATTTATCGATTTGCTGAAGAAATGATAAAGATCGGATGAACGATACTCAAGTTATAAGCAAAAAACGGCCAGTTAACACCCCCCACCACACCCATAACAACAGCGTTCCGTTCAACAGAAGCAATCTTAGTGAGAGAGAGAGAGAAGAGAGAAAGAGAGATGAAGCTTAGAGATGAGCGCGTATAACTCGTGAGCAAATGCGAGCTGCGACGTTAAGGGTACAGAGTATGTTATAGTCGGGCTTGACCGGCATTTAAAAGGGAATGATTTGAAATTATACTTATTTTAAGTTTGGCTTAACACAAGATTAGATTGTATATCTATTACCCCAGCAAACATTTTGTATCGC
Organism: Lordiphosa magnipectinata; assembly: GCA_037044535.1. Lineage (NCBI taxonomy): Eukaryota > Metazoa > Arthropoda > Insecta > Diptera > Drosophilidae > Lordiphosa > Lordiphosa magnipectinata. Next base: position 19,571 of record JBAMBO010000431.1, read on the forward strand.
AGAAGATAAGAATGCGATTCTTCCAGTAGGTATCGCTTAACTCTGGCGATATCGCATAACAATCGCATTCTCATCTCCCTTCGGGAAGAAGTGTGCCACTCTGCGTCACTTCTTGGAGTTAAGAAAGCGATTTTTCCTAGAGATAAGAAAGCGATTCTTCCTGGAGATAAGAAAGCGTTTCTTTCTGGAGATAAAAAAGCTATTCTTCCTGGAGATAAGAAAAAGTATATTCTGGAGATAGTAAATCGTTTCATCCTATATCATATCTTTATATGAATGAGTGAATGAGTCTCTTATATAGGAAGTTACTATTTTTTATTTTTATTATTCCGAAAAACAACAAATTAATCAAACTTATATTTATACTCTGTACCGAAGGTACATAGAGTATATGAAGTTTGTGCAAAATGCAACAGCCAGAAGGAATCATTTTCAGCTTCAACAGCCGAGTCGATATAGCCATGTCCGTCTGTCCGTCAGTCTGTCCGTCCGTCCGTATGAGCAAAGAGATGTCGGAGATGGTTAGAGATAGAGATTGGAATTGTATGGGGCATTTATTTCTTATACTTGCAGGCAGATCGTTTATTTTCAATTTTTGCCACGCCCCCTTCCGCCACCGAAATTTAGAATAAACGTTATATCTCCCACAGTTTTGATGATAGATCGTTCCTGAGATATCTAGTTGTCAAAATCATTTATCGATTTGCTGAAGGAATGATAAAGATCGGATGAACGATACACAAGTTATGAGCAAAAAACCGCCAGTTAACACCCCGCACCCCCCCACCCATCACCACAGCTTTCCATTGAACAATGGCATTCATAGTGAGAGAGAGAGAGAGAGCGAGAGAGAACCTTAGAGACCAGCGATAATAAAACGAGAGCGTAAGTTAAAGTCGGCTCTAACCGACTTCGATATACCCGTTACTCATGCATAGAAATGTTTAATAGCCATCCTGTGTGCCTGAGGTGAGACAGCCGAAAAGTATGCAACATTTTTTTAACTCTGCTATTTATCATCCGATCTTGATGAAAATTGGAGGGCTTATAGATGTTGCGAATATAAGCTTAAAAAAAAAAAAAAAAAAAATAATTTAAATATTGATTGTGGTGTTTATCTACATTTTTATTGTGCGGGCGTGGAAAAAATTTGAAATAAACTTGATCTGCGTGCAGACAATAGGAATCTAGATTTCAAATTTGGTTGCTCTAGCTCTTCTAGTCTCTGAGATCTAGGTGTTCATACTGACAGACGGACAGACGGACATGGCTATATCGACTCGGCTGTTGATACTAGGAGCAAGCTGAGCTCATCAGAGACACCGTAAGCCAGTCGGAAACTCGCATGCTCGAGGTGCTGGAAAACCGTATTGGAGGGATGGCAGGAGACATGAAATAGTTGGCGGATCGTGTGATTCATCTTGAACGCTAGGTTGAAGAGCTCCGTTTGTTGAAAGACCAGGTTGGTGGGATCAAAACACGGCTTGTGTTTGACCATGTTGCATGCATGGTGTTCCATTCAAAGAGGGAGAGCAGTTAAAGTTAATTTTTAATACATTGCGTTTTTCTGTGGAACTTACACCTGCTCCAAGAGTACGGGATATCTTCAGAGTACGGAAAACACAAGCAGGCATTCCCGACGCTGCTATTTTAATTAAATTAGAAGCCACGAGAGACAAAATTAATCTAATGCGTACCCTTGCTATGTACCGACGAGTCACCAAACAAACAATAAGCTTACAGCTGCTAGGAATTGACTCGCCGGCTGCTGTTTACGTCAATGAGCAGCTCTCCAGAGAAAG